>CAJNDS010002784.1:0-278033 GCA_905221605.1 Symbiodinium natans | reverse complement strand
TCTCATAATCTCCGACCCGATCCAAATTAAATTCATAATCAGAAATCCTAGGGCACCATAGATCCGAAATACGCAGAAATATAAAATATCCGCCCGATCAATTAAATTGAAAATATGATCGTAGATCATCAAATCATGAAAAACCTCAAATCCGAAATATATGATACCATATATAATACCCTCCCATATAATCGGAATTCATGGGAGAAATATCATTGTCGAAACAAACGATAGATATTCAAGGGATAAAGTCAAAATAATAATCATTCCCATAGAATATGTTCATTTATATTTAAAAATCTCGTAAGCAAAAATTTTTCAGTCTAATTTTCCATACGATGTCATTTTTTCATCATCCTCATTTCATTTTAAAACCAGGTCCTCTCTTGAAATAAAATCTCTTTTTGAAAGAAAATTGTAAAATATCAACCATTATATCTTGCTGTTAAACCGAAACGAAATAAACCGAAATGAATGGGAATTGTCGACAATTGAATCGCGTAGATTGGTGTGGCGCGCCCTTTCCCCTTTGAACCTTTTTATCTTCCGCACTTTCGGTTCGATTCCTCCATGCCGCTGCCTTCTCTTCAGCACGGTTTGCCTTCACACAGAGTCAAAGATAACTGCACTAAAACAGTGTCTGCCATGTTCGACACAAACTTTACCAAGCCGCTGAGATAGCCAGTCGGGTAGACACCTGCGACAAGGATTCTTCTCCAAGCTAAGCCAAGAGTTTTGCGAAGGTCTGCGAAACTAACTTGAAGCCTCCACCATTTGCTTGCTCCGTCCGTTCCTGGCACTTGAGCAAGACGGTGGAGCCAGTCGATTCACTTATGGAACACATGTCTATCCCTCTTGATTGCTTTACTGAGAACCGCAAACATGCAGCTGGGCGAAAGCCAACAAACGCCAGCAACCAGCCTCACAGCCAGGATGTGTGGCCGTTCAAGCAGACATGGACATGAATGCTGCTCAGGCAGCATGCAACGAACGATGCTGGGCAGCCGCACATCTCAAGCTCTGCCGCAGTTGGTGGAGCACCAGCTGCGCCCTGCAAGGGCCTCTCAATCTTGACAAGGGGCATCCCGCGGTTGCAGGGTGCTAGTGCCCGAGCAGCCTGGGCCAGCCGGCAGGGAGTGGGGCCCCCTGACTTTCACGATCGACTGCAACCAGGCCTGCAGGCAGTAACTCATTGCGCAACGGCGTCTGTCATTGCACGAGGCAACTGCCTGCAAGCAGGCTCCTTCGCAGCCGTGCTCGGCTTCGGGATTCCTTTGTCTTCTCTATGCTTCATGCAAGCCACCAAAGCGAACTGGCCGTGAAGAGGACAGTTGGAGGACAGTTGGACAGTCGAATAGCCGGAGGCCGGCACCAAAGCACCAGGATCACCCAACAGTTCCGCAAGGCTGTGCACAATGCTCGCCTTGGCCGCATGCGGAAGATGAAGAAACACCTTACATTTGCATGCACTCGTGTGACTTCGAACCACGGCTGTGCCCCCAGCCAGCTCGTCAGCTGGCAGGATCCAAAGCGGCGCAACTCAGACTTCAGGGCTGTTCAAGTCGGCTTTCCACTGAGGCTCGTCCAAGCCGTCAAAGCCCCTCCACAAAACCAACAGACACAAGCGCATGTAAACGCAACACACTGTCCCTGAGAAGAACTTCTAGGTCAACAACGACGATCAGGCCCGATTCGTAGGAGTTCGTGCAGCCTCCAAAACAGCTAAGGGATGCACTTCCTTCGTAACATTGAGAAAGAGCGACTTGGTTTCGTGGCGACCTTCCTCGACAAATGTCGCAGCGATGGATGTCTGAGGTTGCAGCTGCTCGCTTACGCTGCGCGCAATACTGCCTGAGGACTTCTTGCAGGAGTCAGAGTACAAGGCATGTTAAAAGGTTTCTCCAATCTGAATGCGCTGCAGCAAACATCTCCGAAAGCCTCTGTAAGCCTGGATGCCTCGAGAAGCTTGAGCAATCCCACGACGTTGCAGAGATGGCATGCTCGGCATGCGCACGTTGTGAAAAATGCTGGTTCCATTCCAGGACCTCTTGGCTTGGGCGACGATTAGCCCTCCTGCCTTCATCGAGGCCGGTTGAAGAACGTGCTAGCCGCAAATACCTGGCAGCGCAGGGCGCTCCTCTTCCCTGCTACAGGAGGTCGGCGCTCAAAGTGTTGCAAAGGATATACCCCCAAAGAATGGCAACACCTTCACAACCTTGACTCCTTGCAGTTCCTTTGCGAGATTCAACTATACTTGGGGCGCAAGCTGTCCCAAAGAAACGCTCTGAACTGAGAATCTGAGGTGCATCCGGTTCTTTGCCCGACAAGCAGCAAAAAGCAACTATAGCCCAACGCCTCACCAGAAAAATAAGTCAGCCCATATCCCTAAGCCTCTTCTCAGCATTGCCAGTTCCATTACCCAACGCTGGCGTGCAAAACCCAACATTGCTGTGCGAGCCCATACAAGAAGGCACAATAAACATCCACCGAAGAGCTGACTGGGGACATGCATGTCGACAGATGCCAGCATAACTCAAACGAAACGCCCTTGTAGCCAAGGCACGACAGGAGAATTCGTGGCCTCACAAGCCGCATACGCAGCTGGCTGGAACACGCAAGCTGTCAAGTAAGACTCCAGAACGATCTGGATGCACAGTTTTGTGCAAGCTGGGGATAAGTCTGGTCCTACTGCCCAGCAATGCTCAAGTCTGCCTCTTCCACCGAGTGCCGACCATCAATGCTCATATTCCCCCGTCCATGAGGGCCCCCACCAGTTTAGCTGCAAGAGCGGTCATTCGAATGGCTGAGCTTTGCTTTTTGGCCGAAGCCACTGATCGCCCCCATCTGCTGCTGCTTCGAGCACTGGAACTGACAACTTCTGCGCTTGTTTCTATGCTTCTTTCTTCTCAGGCTGTAAAGTACCTGTCGTTTCCTGAACATCTGCCTCGTATTCCGGTACCAGTCAGGCGGTATGAGGGGTCCAGCTTTCTGCTCTGCAACTGGGATTCTTGCAATGCAGTTGGCCGATGCTTTCGCAGCGATGACACGACGCTGCCACGCGAGATGCGCTCCTCAGGATGCAGCATTTCACAGAAACTCGCTCATGTCTGCGCGGGACTGGCTTCTGCTAGAATCCACACAAAGCCCATACGGGGTCTTCGCACCTTTGGCCGCGAGCCGGATCTAGACGCCAAAGAAAAGCAAAGAGACCACCAGTCCCACTACGCTGCTCCTCGAGACTTTGGAGCAGCGCTGGGCAGCTCAGGTTTGCCTCTGCCAGCGACGAGGCGATGCGGGATGAAGCCACCAAAGCCCTGGAAAGCAGGAGGAGACAAGCTCAATGCAAGCTTAAAGCAGCGCTGCTTGCAAGGACGGCATAGGACGGCTGCCTCTATGTCTTACCTGCGTTACTTGTCTTACGAACCAGTCATGTTCATCTAACACGTACAAGTACATCACAGCCCGCACCCTCATTGCTGCCCGATCTGCAGAGCCCGAACCATAAACGAATTGATCCTTAATGGAATCAGATTTGGGTTCAGGGTTTACGGTTTAGGGTTTAGGGTTTAGGGGTTGCTTGGAATGTGCTGGACATCTCGCCTCTGCTCCTGAAGGGATGTAGCACACTGCAGTAACGCAGCTCTCGCAGTGTGCTCGCCTTGCATAGCATAACAACATTTGTTCTCAAAGTTCTGTTCTGAAGATTCTGTGAACATCCATGAAGTTTCCATGATCCATCTGCCTAGCTGCCGGAGCAAATTTTCACGACCTGGCAGTAGAGCTGAACCGACTTAGGCGGGGCAACGGCTAATACTATGGACAATCAAAGGTTGCACTACTACTGTTAAAAGTCACGACGTAGTTACAAGGTTTTACACAACAGCTGGACAAGCTCATGGGATTCGACAGTGTTGGTTGCATGTTCAGCACACTTTCGGACCGAGAACGCTGCCTGGTATAGCCTTCCCACTCTCAGATGCAAGCGAATTGGCCAGAACCTTAGCTCTTTCACACAAGCCAACGCAGCACGCCATGTCGGCACACTCTTTGTTGATGCTTTTAGGCTGAGGCCTTGGGCTGATGCTTGGGCTCAAGCCACGGATTGGTCCAAACTGAGTACTGGAGATGGCCCAGCAATGTCCTGAGAAAAGCAAAAGCATTTTTTGCATGTTGATGCATGTCGCATCATCTTCTCTCGAGGTACAAAGCGGAGCTTCATCGGCTCAGTTTGATGCTTTGGCTGGGCGAATTTTGCGCAGCGGCGCCTGCCAGTGCACTCCCATCCCTGCAAGCCTGCTACGTGTTGTAATTGTAGCCTGAGGCTTCGGCAAAACTACCTCCAACAAGATTTGGCTCGAAGCCACCCAAACGATACCTGGAAGAAGGCAAGCAATGCTGCAAAGGCAAACCAACCATGACAGCGCCCGAGCTCTACACCTTCGAAGCCGACGAAACAATGAGGCCTGCTGCGCTTGTATCGTGGCCTGGGAGTGAAACCAGCCAGCTCCCTGAACGCTCCGAAGACTTGCACTGAGTGCACTCCACACGGCTGGGCTTTGAGCACGGACCTTGTAAGCCTCAAAACATGCTTTTGCAGAGATACGGGTAGGGGCAATCAGGTGCTGTCTGTCAACTGCTGCAAGCAGTCCGCCGATGCCTCCAGCCGACTGGCGCTTAGAGCATCAGCTTTTTCCAACCCTCCGAGAACAAACACAAGTCCGTTGGAGCCACAGGGCCCTCGAGGCTGTCTGGAAATTCTTGGAGGCCAGTGGCGACCCATGCGCATACATGAGCAAAGCACTCCCGACCCTACCCAATCGGGTCGCATTTGCTACTAGCACATTGTACCGTGAGTAAGAGTGATCGTCAAGACATACATTTTGAGGGGCCCTGCCGGTGTTCCAGGTTTCCGATGCTTCTTTGCAACCAAAAGGGCCTCCTCCACCATTGCCACTGCCATGACAACGGGAATTTCAAGAAGCAGGGCCGCTCCATGAGCATTGGATTTGGCGCCACTTTGCCCGTTCTGGCGGACTCATTTTGCCCACCTGCCCCACTTGCCCGCGGAAGAGCCTCCAACCTCCGAAGATGTGCCCCAAATTCGGGTTTCAGGCCCGGGCACAACTCAAAGGCGTTTGGGAGGAAGCCTTGAAGCGATGCTCACACAAAAGTTCAACACAACAACGTTTGCCATTGCAATTCTGGGTTCACGTGTGCCGATCTGGCCGGCATAACACTGGGGATGGAAATCAGCATCTCAGGCTCCATTTCGGTTCTTCCTGTCTTTATCTCTGTCGGTCGCTTACTTCTGCAGTATTTTGCATCTTTGACCATATTCGAGCGCAAGCCCAAATAATTGAATGTGCCAAGCCCTCACACACTCGCACATGCGCACAGTACACACTGCACCTTGTGAGGCTGAGTGGATGGGTCTGCGTACCAAGTGCGCTTCTTCCTTCGCCTGAGGGGGTGGGGGATGGACGAAACAACCACTGCCGCGGAGGGTCTTATACTGTCAGCAACGCATGTCACGACGTTGATGTACTGAAGTTCCGGCGTCTCTGCGAAGGGTGCCGCTGTCGACCCATCCAACTGAGCAGCCAGCATGTCTAGAGTCCAGAGATGAGAATTTCAGAATCGCCGCAGCGCCACATAAAATCATTGCATGCAGCGGTCGTGAAAACCGGTGGTCCAAGGCAACTCCAAATCTGTACTATGTAAACCTTTGAACGAGTTCTGATCAACGATCTACCCAGTCCGGGCTGGCTCTGAAGCAGAACTGCTGATTGTCGGGGCCTTCATCTCCACCTCGAGCCTCCGCAATCGTCTGAGGATCCTCACGTTTGCCGGATGCCTCCGAGTTAAAAGTCCGGTCACTATGAACGGATGTCAATGGCTTGCGCAGGGCTAACGTCTCCCCACCAAACCGCACCCATTGTCCCACAATCTCCGCACAATCTGTCATCAGCTTCTTGCACCATATTATGGCTCTCAGGCAACACCGTCACCAAATGACAAGGAGCGGATACCGACATATACCATATCAAGCATGTTTCTGGATCGGTTGAAACCACTGAAGGATATTTCGATGTGAAGTAGTCCCTGGTTTTCCACCCAACTGTACACTGTACATTGCAACTGCTTTGGCTGCCTTGCAAGTGCGCTGTTGCACGTGAGTAAGCAGTGAAAGCGCGAGTGCAGTGCACTTCCGTGCAGACATGTTGCAGAACAGGCCCATACAGCTCTCACTCACGCAAGGAAGACCTCATGTCCACATGTACGATGAAACCCCTATTCCATCTTCACAACATGCAGACTACGAGTACCTGCAGAGAATGCAGAGATCGAATCATCTCAGAACTTCTGCCATCACAGCACTGAACTTGAAAACGGAAAGCAGCGAGCACTGTGAGCCCAGACCAATCCACGCTCCTCCTACAGCACGGGCACCTCTGTTCCAGCGCAGGAAGACACATTGGTTAAACGGATCGAAACGGGCCGCAGTGCCCACGTGCCCCCCGCTTACCTTACGACCTTGAGTGCCAGCATTGAGCAGACGCTGACAAACATAGCCGCGAAACCATGTAGACATGCACTGCCAGGCCTGCCGTCAGTATCCATTAGCTGCTGGGCACCTGAACAGATTACGGCATCCGACATGGTTTAACACAATAGTAGACGATGCCGCGTCAAGCTGCAAGAATCAGCTATATGAAATCTGAGTCAGCAGTTACCGGTAATTTCGTAGCGGCCGTACAGTGGCGATGGGACAGCTCATAGAAGGCCACATGGGTAGTAAATGCTGCTCGGGCACAGGCACGATGGAAAACGTGTCTGCAGTCTGGCAGCTCCACCACCTGTCAGAACATCAACACCAGTGAAGAGCAGCGAACCACCACCTTTTGTTCTTTACGAGAAAGCACCTGTACAGCGAATGTAACGACAACACAAAGATTGTCAGTCAAGTTGCTGGCATTTGCGGCGTAGCTGAAAACTCGATCAAGCAAAGCATGCATTCATCTTGGTCGCGCTCGAAGTGCACCGGCGCAGCCTCCGATCAAACTTTCACAAGCCAGACTATGACACTATGTGACCTCAAGTAGCGGTTCATGATGGCGTTGTAGCTACATGGCGTAACCTTTTTCACAGTACCCTGACAGCTCTTGATTCCAGGGCCCTACGGTGAGATACACAACCGAAGAAAACGCATCTGCAGTCTTCTCTTCCTCTGCACGCGGGACGTAAGCCAACGAATGGTTGGCAAGGCATCGGCAATCAAAATACTGCCAGTGCAGCACTCTTCTATGGGAGTGCGTCTACCCAGTCACGCAAGGTGGGAGTGTGACCGGAGCAAGATATGCCTTTCATTGCAGTAAGGAGCTGCAGGACTAGGACTGGTGTAAGGTTCCTTTGACCAATGCTGGCACCATGACGTGGCCTTGCCTCCTCATCGTTTCGATCATCGTTTCGACGGTGGCACTCGGAAACTGCTGTTGGAGGTCACGTGATTGGCCAGATCAAACCCTGTGGCCCGAGCCACCCCCACGAGGCTTACGATGATGTTGCGCCCGCTTCAGTTTACCTCCCCGCTATAATCACACAAGTTTCCCCGAAGTATTCGGCGAACTCGGGGTTGCCCGACATAATCCAATTTTTTTGTTTGCGGGCGGCTTTTTTTTGCAATTAGGGTAGCTGCAATCCGAGGCCCTGAAGGAATCTTCAGGGCCTTAAGGCCCTAAAAGTTTCAGGCTGTAAGGGCCTTGGCTGCCCAGAAAGGCAGGAAAGCTTCGGGCCTTCAGGCCATTAAGGGTCTGGGATTCCAGGCTTGGCGAAAGCCTCCGGAGAATCCAGAGGCCCGAAAGTTTGAAAAGGAGCCTCCCGTTTTTTCAAGGCTCCCCGCAAGGGGCCTCCCCAGGTGAAGGCTTCGTCCGGGCAAGCGGAGGCGGGCTTCAGTTTTAAGGCCATTCGAGGACTTTAAAGTGACTGGGCTATGGCACCTGCAAGTTCTCTCTTTGCGTTAGGGGACGTAGGAGGGGGGGGGTTCTTGTGGTCCTGCTCTGCAAGTTGAATTGCCACAGGCAACACTGCATAAGCTGAACTCCAGCTCTCTGCGTGAAGCTACACAGCTACACTTGCCTCCTCCAGTCGTCTGCGCAGCTCCTCGGTGCTGACACCACGCCGCCGCACCAAGCGCCGTTTCCGCAGGCGGGTGTCCTGGAGCGCAACTTGGGGGGGGGGGGGGGGGGGGCGGGTTCGTCAACATTGGCTCTATTTTGGAAGGGGGGTCCTTAGGGTCTTTCTATGAGGTGACATTTATTCAGAGCAACCCTGAATTGAAGTCGGTTGCCTGTTCTCCGGCTCAGGTTTGGTATTGTCTCAATTTGAGTGGAAGTTCATTTCTTGCAGCAAGCGGCCTCTGACAAGAGCATGCTGTTGCACGCAACAGGATGGTTTCTTCTCAGTACAATGCTGAAATACTGTGTCACAAGCAAGATGCTGTACACGGGTCCTTCTGCTGGGCGAAACCTCTCTCTGGACCAAACACTATTTGGTATTGACCTGACGCAGCAGGACCGACTCATCGTGATGCTCTTAGATGCTTGCTGAAGAAGCAGGGTGGCTGTGCCTAAAGCAGCGTTCACAAAACAAAGTGCTGGCCCAGTGCAGCAAAGACACGCACCCCAACAGTGATGTCAACCTGTCAGCTCCAACCAGGTGTTCGTGGCTGGAAGTACCAGGAGGTCACAGAAATTGGCAGCAAGGGACACGTACTGCAGAGCAGTGAGGAAGGTAAAATGCTGGCTAGCAGAGTGAGAAGCTATTCTTCAAGCCCCCAAACGTGCTGTGGAGCTGGCAGAAGCTGCAACACGCAACACACATGAACAAGCAAATGCCACCTGCTCATGTCCAGCGCGGTACGCGGCTTCTATGGCAGAATTCTGCTCCTCACCTTGCTGCATGTGCTGCTCAAAGCTGGGGTCGATCCAGATCCAGTCCAACAGTCTAACATAAAATCTTTCAAGTTATGCTTCAAAACACCCTGCTATGGATCTCTTCGATTGACGGCAGAGCAAAAGCAGACCGTCCTCGGAGGGCATTTAAAGCTTGCGAAAGCACATGTAGTCGGTATCCAGCCAATGATGCAATCACAGCTGAGTTGCCGTAGAGGCCCCACTCCGTCTCCTTTACAAAGGCATGCGAAGGCTGCGTCTCAGAGCCCCCGAAACCAAACCTCTAACAATTATGTCTAGCCTGATGCCTCCAGGAACTCGGCCTGTGCTGGCGCCACCCTCCTTAGATCGCAGTGATGGTACTTGGTGAGCAGGATTAAGTCATTCAGAAATCCAAGATGTGTTGCATAGTGCATGGCAGGAGGCAACGCCTTGCACCATTGCCAGAGGCCCACTTCCGTGTCGTCCTCACGCGGCCTGCCGCTTCCCATGTGCAAATGTGAAGCGAGCATAGAAGGTTGCAAAAGTCGCCAAAACCAACGCGCACAGAGTCAGAGCTCGTGCCTCGGCGATGCTTCGGCTGGGGGGGTGGCGATCTCCAAAAGTTCCGAGCTGCTTAGCGCATCTTCGGGCAGCGAGGCCACGCGCTCCTCCACTCCAGGACTTCAGATTGCTTCGTCCAAGCCTTCCTTGTTTTGGAACCGATCTCAACCTAGCCACAAAATGTAAACCCACATGACTCATGCTGTCACCTGCTTGTCAGTGCTCTTCCCTACATGCCTAGCGGTCTGTTGTGTGCGCGCAGGGTGACAGTGGCACGGGCTAATTGAGTATGTAGTGTGGTAGTGACACTGTGTGGACATTCCAAAGCTTCAAGATGGCTGCTGATGATTTTGGTCACCAAATGCCTCTGCATGTGCCGCATCTGGCTCGACGACGCGCCAACGATACCTTTCGTGCCTGAACACACCCGGCACGGCTGAAGCGAGCGGTCAAAGCATCATGAACCATCAGAACTGCATCTCTCTGCCAGCCACAGTTAGCCGCTTCAACAGAGCAGAGATGGAGTTCTTCATAAGGAACAACTTCAAACGAGCGGCGCGACGTGCAGACGAATTGGCTCCGCTGGGCTAGGCAGGGAAAAACGACGAACATCGCGGCTGCCGCGCCCTGCCCAGGGCGTGGATGCAAATCTTAGATGGCTCTAGTATCCCTAGAAGTTTGGGGTTTGGACGACCATACGAGAGGCACTTGATGCCAGCACGCGGCATTAGATAGGCTTCTCTGTCAACTGGAGTCCCGAAAGCCTTGCAAGATCAACAGGCATCCTTGACAGCACGCCTGTGCGCTGCACTGGTGCTGGGCCGAGCTCCACATGGGCGTCGAAGAACCTGCAGGAGAGGGAAAGGGACAGACGCGGCAACTCCGACTCCGGCCGGTGCCCCTCCAGCCTGCTTCCGAGACTCACCAATGCATCACCACGCTCATGCGCAGCTTCCAAGAGTCTACTCACCTGTCCCAAGCGCTCTGCGGCCCTCGCTCACTGTTCACACTCGAAGACAAGGATGGACTTACTTCCAGGCACATTTCCAGCTGCTTGCTTCGCACGCTTCACTAGAACGGAAGTGCAGGGTTTCGGATTTCATCACCCCCCCATGCAGACATGCGCAGGTCCGGTCCTCTTTTGGGTATGGAATGATTTGCCCACTTCGAGGATCTACTGAGATCCACAGAAGCCAGGTCAGAGCAGGAGGCGTAGAGTCGGCAACTTGGTTGCGAAGAACCCGGCCTGCATGAGTCACACAGCTGAAGCCCTATCTTCGGAAGAAAAGTGGGCATGTCAGGCTTCCCAGAGCTACAGCGGAAAACAGTAGCAACATTTGGGGGTTTACGAAAAGAGGGGACACCCAATAGAGATCCCCAAATAGTACGATCGCCTTATAATGACCCGACTAAGGTACCCCCCCTAACTTCGGAAACCCCCATGTAGCAACCAACGATATCCGTCATCTGCTTTGTGGTGCTCGTCGAGTCGCCCCGCAGAGCTTGCCAAACTTGACTGAGACACAGGAAGAGTCCTGAGAGCACATCTGAGAGCACATGCGCAGGGGAGCTCTGTCTGATCTGTGATCTTTTGACACAACACACTCACAGCTGTCAGAGCGGCCATAGCTCACTCACAGAAAAACATCTGTTGATAGCTTCGGCCAGCGCTGCACTTTTGAGGCCAAGGATCGCCAGTGACTTTCGTCTGCCGGCAAGAACGGCTGTCCAGACTCAGCCGAGCTATGACGAAACTTTCGGCAAGCCAAGCCCATTGCCTCCCACTATCTTCAGCTTACGCTGGCCTACAAGCTGCTCGGGCCCAACCACGCCAGAGTTCGCAGTGCATTTCACTAAGACATCAAGGGCTCAACATATCCTGTCCGACGCAGATGCTATGGCACTTCGCGTGGGCAAGAGTTGCGTTCTACTGTGGTGCTCTGCTGTCTTTTGAGCCTACCACCGAGGATGCGCTCGAAGTGCCGCCGAGCCGGCGGTGGGCGCAGACGCCGGGCCTCCGGCTCAGCTGCCAGTAAAAGACTACATAGTTGCCCACTGTTTTGATCTCCTAGTCAATCGAGCCCCCGCATTCTCCTCCGCATCTTCATGTTGTCAACTGTCGTGTATGTGAGGCGTGTGCGGTGCAACCTGCGAGTAGTATCTTGAGCTACACATTGCTCCGACTGTGCGGGCATTGAACTTTTCGAATCAGGCTTTTCCAAAAACAGATTATGTGAGCCCAGCCCATCACAAGCCATCTCAGCCTCAAAGCCCAAGACCTCCCTCACCAGCTTCCCTAACCAAAGTCCAGCGAGAGACACTGACTGACTGAGCCTCCAGATCAGTTTCGTAAGTACGTCTGGCACTACAGAAGAAACGAATCAAAGCAACAATCGCTGCTCCAAAAACGAAACCTTCTTCGATTCGCTCGGCCCCTCGGCTTTGCCAGCAATAGAGCCCCATTTGTTCTACGAATGCTGGCATGAACGACTCCCCAAGCCAACTGTTGCACAACTGCGCCATGCAGGCGCCATGATTTGCTGTCAGAGCGTGCTCAACTAGTTCGTGAAGCCTCGCTTGGCCATCTGCACCCATCTGCCCAAGTCGACTGCTGCCCACCCGCATAATTCACAGCACTACGTTCAACAGTCAGAGCGCATAGTAAAAGATGGACAGAAACCGTTTGTGACCCCTAGTAGACAACCTGGCATGCAACAAGTCTTCGCCAGTGCCTGCATATGCCGGGCCAACGACGGTTGCTGGATGTTGCTGGTGTGGACTGCAAGCCGACTGCTGCACAACCGCATAACACGTAGCACGACTTTCAACAGTCAGCCTGCATTCATCTCATCAAGTCCACTGCGGCCCACCCGCAAAATGCACAACACTATGTTCAACAGTCAGAGTGCATAGTAAAACATGAGCTCAGGCTGTTTGAGTAGACAGACCTGGCAAGCAACAAGCCTTCGCCAGTGCCTGCATATGCTGGGCCAACGACGGTTGCTGGATGTTGCTGGTGTGGACTGCAAGCCGACTGCTGCACAACCGCATAACACGTAGCACGACTGTCAACAGTCAGCCTGCATTCATCTCATCAAGTCCACTGCGGCCCACCCGCATAATGCACAACACTATGTTCAACAGTCAGAGTGCATAGTAAAAGATGAGCTCAGGCTGTTTGCGACCCTTAGTAGACAGACCTGGCATGCAACAAGCCTTCGCCAGTGCCTGCATATGCCGGGCCAACGACGGTTGCTGGATGTTGCTGGTGTGGACTGCAAGCCGACTGCTGCACAACCGCATAACACGTAGCACGACTTTCAACAGTCAGCCTGCATTCATCTCATCAAGTCCACTGCGGCCCACCCGCATAATGCACAACACTATGTTCAACAGTCAGCGTGCGTAGTAAAAGATGAGCTCAGGCTGTTTGCGACCCTTAGTAGACAGACCTGGCCTTCGCCAGTGCCTGCATATGCCGGGCCAACGACGGTTGCTGGATGTTGCTGGTGTGGACTGCAAGCCGACTGCTGCACAACCGCATAACACGTAGCACGACTTTCAACAGTCAGCCTGCATTCATCTCATCAAGTCCACTGCGGCCCACCCGCATAATGCACAACACTATGTTCAACAGTCAGAGTGCATAGTAAAAGATGAGCTCAGGCTGTTTGCGACCCTTAGTAGACAGACCTGGCTTCGCCAGTGCCTGCATATGCCGGGCCAACGACGGTTGCTGGATGTTGCTGGTGTGGACTGCAAGCCGACTGCTGCACAACCGCATAACACGTAGCACGACTTTCAACCAGTCAGCCTGCATTCATCTCATCAAGTCCACTGCGGCCCACCCGCATAATGCACAGCACTATGTTCAACAGTCAGAGTGCATAGTAAAAGATGAGCTCAGGCTGTTTGCGACCCTTAGTAGACAGACCTGGCATGCAACAAGCCTTCGCCAGTGCCTGCATATGCCGGGCCAACGGCGGTTGCTGGATGTTGCTGGTGTGGACTGCAAGCCGACTGCTGCACAACCGCATAACACGTAGCACGACTTTCAACAGTCAGCCTGCATTCATCTCATCAAGTCCACTGCGGCCCACCCGCATAATGCACAACACTATGTTCAACAGTCAGAGTGCATAGTAAAAGATGAGCTCAGGCTGTTTGCGACCCTTAGTAGACAGACCTGGCACTCAACAAGCCTTCGCCAGTGCCTGCATATGCCGGGCCAACGACGGTTGCTGGATGTTGCTGGTGTGGACTGCAAGCCGACTGCTGCACAACCGCAATAACGCGTAGCACGACTTTCAACAGTCAGCCTGCATTCATCTCATCAAGTCCACTGCGGCCCACCCGCATAATGCACAGCACTGTGTTCAACAGTCAGTGTCCATAGTAACAGATGAGCTCAGGCCGTTTGGGACCCTTAGTAGACAGACCTGACATGCAACAAGGCTTCGCCAGTGCCTGCATATTAACATGCCGGGTCCACGGCAAACGTTTCGTGAAACCTCTCATGGCCATCTGCCCAAGTCGATTGCTGGAGCTTAGGCGGGAGAGGGTCCGGGGAGACCTATCCGCGTGGCTTTCGCTTGCGAAACGACTGCAACGGGTCTCCCGGAGTTTAGAACGGGGTCTCCCGGAGCTTAGGGGGAGGGTTTCGGGAGACCTATCCGGGTGGTTTTCGCTTGCGAAACGACTGCAGCGGGGTCTCCCGGAGCTTAGGCGGGGGATTCCCGGAGACCTGTCCGGGAGGTTTTCGCTTGCGAAACGACTGCAATGGGCCCGGGAGACCTATCCGACTGGTTTTCGCTTGCGAAACGACGGCAACGGGGTCTCCCGGAGCTTAGGTGGGTGTCTCCCGAGTACGGGCCTAGCAAAAAACGAACAAAATAGCAAGCTTCAATGCTTAGCATGATTCGCTCAAACATTTTTATCGTGGTTCTTCTGTTCTACCCTCAGATGGCCCCGTGGTACAGTGACCCATTGTGAGTATCATGCTAAGACTTCTAAGACCACTGCCACTGATGCCCCTGCCGGTGCAAAGCCATCAACCTTGCAGGTCGAGCTAAGAACAGAGCAGCCAGGATATTCAACTTCCACAAGTGTGGCAGCCTCAAACCTAACATGCGCTGAGGGCTTTGATCTTGCTTTGCTGCGCAAAAAGTGGCCTAAAGCCGGCTGAAGCCGAGCAGGCCTCCAGCGCAGCACCACCAAAGGAGCGCCGCGCACGTCCAGCAACAAATCCTCTGGTCTGGGATGGTGGCTCGTTGGTGTGTGAAGGGCTGAAGGTTGAGACAAAAAGAAGAGTGCAAAGACTTTGTTGAGGCTTGCTGAAAGCAGCCGTTTTTCGTGGATAGAAGCCATCTGACAGCCAACGTGGACCGATGTGCCGGATCTGTGTCTGAGATCCCGCGCCGATGCCCGGGAGCACCTCGCCGCCAAGCACTGCACCCGGTGGAGCGGGCGCAGGAACCTGAACCACGTCTAAGCGACTTCTGGGAGGTTCTTGCATCGTTTCATGTTTTGCTTCCTCTGTTCGCCACAAGTGATGGAAATTCATGGCAAACTGTCTTGGTTTCTTGCTGGCCTCCGGGCTGCTGGCTTCGTCTGCTTGTTCTGTCATGCTGCTGCCCAAGGAAGCAGCAATCGCCTGCACAGGCTGTGGTGTGAACGGAAGAAATTCGAAAGTGCCGCTGCTACCAGGAGACCTCACACCTCGCTGCTTGCAACGCAGCACGATGAGGCACATTATGGCACATCGCACCTCCAGATCGAGGAGCTGCGCCTCAGCAAACATCTCGCCAGGCCTTAACCAGGAGGTGCGCGATGGACATTGCAAGCGACTAGCTGCTCCACGGTTTTTCGCAGTGCTTTGGGTGCTTTGGCACTTCTTCTTCGGGAGTCCAGCCTTGGCTTGTCAGCCTTGCAAAGCTCAGGGGTAAACAAAACAACTCAGCACATCCTGGCATCTCAGACCACCCTTGACAACTTGAAACTGCTTTCAGTATAAAAAGCGCCTCGTCTTGTTGGACCGGCTGGCTTTCAGCTTCCTGGAATACAGCTGGGACATCACGACTAGCAAGCATGCGCTTTGCGCCACGAAAGGAGGAGCCATGTGGTGAAAAGTGATCAGTTTCTTCAATGGGATGTGCTGCTCGAATAGCTTGTCGACAGCTTGGCAGAGGTCTAGGCAATCCGCTTACCAGAATTGACATCGCGACATGTTGAAGCTAGCTACCTGATGCTTTGCATCACTTGGGGTACCAGGCAGATGTGGTTGTGAAGGGAACCGATGGAACCCTCCTCCCCAAATCACGTCGCAGACGTGGCCGTTTCGAGGTAGTACGATTACTGCCATTTGTTTCTGGAGACTGCCAGACATCGGTGCAACGAAACGACTGGACAGCTCACAGGCGTAACTTGCGGGCCTTCACTGAAAAAACCCTTTGCCTACTGTCTTTATTTACTCACCAAACGCGCACTTTCAGAATGGGCATTCTGCCTTGCCCACCCTATTGTCGGGCAACTGTAGTCGTCACCGCGGTGTGTGTCGACAGTGTCGGCGAGTTCAGGTCTTGGTGTGTCAACGCTTGCAGCGTCAGCGTAAAGGGGAACTGTCGAGGATTCTGGAAGCGCCCCCCCACCCCCCCACCCCCAAGAACAAAACGAAAACGTGCAAAAAAACTGCGTTTCCGTCGGAGACCAAAAAGTCGATAAATCGACGAACTTGACACGACAACCGGAGCAGAAGTGACCAGGACAAACAGAAGCTGTAGACACCGACGTTTCCGGCTGCACGCAAAAGAAATAAGAACGTAACCACCCCCTCCCCCACCCCCCCCTCCACTCATCGAAAAGTGCTAAACTCGACAACCCTTCCACGGCGGTGAAAGGTATACACAAACAACTGGAAAGAACATGGAGGACAGGACCAAGCCTCATACTGCCAATGTACTGTCACTCAAATGGGGATTGGCACAAGCCAAGAGCGAGATAACTGATAGTGGTGACTGCTACCGGTGCGGCCGACCTTGAAAACTGACGTAAAAAAAAAAGTGACGGTTGCATGTTTGCAGATTTCTGGAATTAGCCCTAACTCGGACCCGTCCACTTTCGGGTAACGTGGCTTTCTCAGGTACAGGTTCTGCCTGCATTCGGGAAAGGATCTGGCATGTTCAGTTTTGTTCATGATAACAACAAGCGGCTCTTTTACAGTTCTCCCAGCTCTCTCCGAAACATAACGGTTACTGGCAGCCTTGACAGCTGGCTTCTTGATTGGCTTCATGGGGATCGAACAGATGAGTGGCCTCATCGGACTCCGCCACAATCTCCGACGGCCGTGTCCTTTGGTGTCTGCGACCTCCTGCATGTCAGCATCGACCCCTCTAAGCCTCTAAGCCTAAACCCCTAAAGCTTAGCCTTAAGCCCCCTGTGGCCGTGTAGACACTCGACTGCCAGGGACCTCGGAGGGGCGAACCCAGGCGACGGAGTGGCTGCGGCGGCTTTGGCGCTGGTCACAGGGGCAAAAGCATGGCAACTGACACACACACACACACACAGAGATGTCGCAATCCATCGGCTGCACCTTGTCTGACAGCTTCGATGGTACTCCTCTTGCGAAAAATCAAGCCCCATGTCTGTGTGTGTGTGACTCTGCTGCAAACAGCAGGCGTGAATTGCTGTCTGAGAATCCTGATCCGAACGCGCAAGCTGCGCGGATCCTGCTTCGTTGGCCTGCATTCCATGTCTCCGTGGCCACCCCACGTCTCCCGTCGTGTCTTTGGCAAAAAAAGCTTCTTTTGCATCCCGCGTTCACTTTCTCCGAGCTTGTCAAGCATCTGACATATAGTGATCACGAACAAAAACACAGCGTCTCATGCTGCAACAGCTAACCTTACGAAAGAATTCATCCGCTCTAGCGACATTTCGCTGCCGCTGAAACTTTGGATTCGTGATTTTGTAATCTTCTCCTAGTCTTCGTGATCAATTGCCAGATTGTACGGCAGAGCTAAGCTGGCCTTGTGGCGTATGCTTCAATCAGGGTCTTTGCCGCTTCTGCACTGAAGGCGTGGTGGCTAGCTATCTGATCTAGCTGCTAGAGTCACACGTTCTCATCTGAGGTACTGGTGTGGGGTTGCCTCGCCAGAACAATGACCACGCATGCGGTTGAAGCGGACGAGGTTGAAGCGGCGGGCGTGGTGAAACTGGATCACAGATTGAGCTGTTGATCGTCCTTTCGCTGCTACGTGTACGCTGCAACAGGGTCAAGAAAGCTGACTCGGCATGGGATGCACTGGGAGACTGCTGGTAGACATTGGCACTTCGCGGTCAACCTTGTCTTCCCTGCTGGCTTTAATTCTCTGTACACACTTGACTTGCCGCAGAGACCACCGAACATGGCAACACGGCTCATGTTGCCAGTAGAACCTAAGCAGCTGCCCTGCAGCTGCCCATCATGCAGCAGGAGGTCTTGCACTCAGGGCATCAGTGGGGCAAACTCAACACCTGAAGTGGCATTTGGCTGTGGGCTCCGAGAAGGGGCTGGAACCTCCCGAGTACCACGCTCGACTGGTGAGCTCACCCTGTCTCATACGATTGATGCCCAGGCCTGGCGGACAGGCAACCCTGACTTCGCCATCTCAGCAATAAGCTACAGCAAGAATACTCAAGAAATATGCCAATATGCGCCACCTGAACTTTCGGTCGTCCAACTGGTGAGTCTGCAAAGCGAACTTGACCCGGAACCTGGCATTCTGATACAGTTGCACGCAGCAATGGCTCGGAGGACCTGTGCATGTTCCCTGACCACACTGCTCGCAGAGAGAGAAACTGGCGGCCTTGATATCCTCCTCTTGTTCTTGAGGGGTCGCCGCAGTGGGAGTGGCTGAACTGCTGGAAGTGTTTCTGGGTTCAGCATCTCTCTGACTCTCTGATGCAGCACGACTCAACACACTGAAGCTGCAGCTAAGCATGGCTTGTTGGTTGCCCAACGCGGCTAAGGCTCGCCGGCGCGTGAATCGACTGCACTCGCATGTTCACCGGGTCCTGCGTGGCAGCGCATGTTGATGGAACACTGCCATGCTCTGCCCACGTCTCGTCGGTGTCGAAGGATGGCCAGACACAGGCCAGGCAACCGCGAGTGCAGTCGAAGCGCTGCTACACCGCGGCGTACCGATACGACTTCCCATGATTCCCATGTGCCACAGAACGAGTCTCAGGAATGAACAGTGGTTCTGTGCTCGAATTCTTGTTGCATTCTTCAACTGCCCCAAGTCCTTGCGAGTGCCGCCCCTGTTTAGTAACTCTACATTCTGCAAACATGATAAACTGTAATGCATGCTTCCCACCCCCCATGGCAGAATGCTGTGTATGTACTATGAACGCATGACGGAATGATGAGATATGAAGTTGCGGCGCAAGAGCGGTCTAGACCGGGTCTCGGTCCAACTTGTACTTCCGGCCGCTCTTGTAGTGGGCGACCTCATGCACTGCACCAGAAGATTCGGAAAATGTCAGGAATTGAGGACAGGACACACAACGTTGTGTAGCCACCATTCCCCTCAATTCCCTCAACCGCTGCAATAAACGAGCAGAAGTGGCACTGGCATACCTGTCACGTCCCGGGTCTCAAGCTTTTTCCGTGGGAGCCTGAAGCCAAGCGTTCTTTGGTGCACCTGGCTTGAAGTCCTCAGGCCGCGATCTTTCGGATTTCTGTTTGATCCGTAAAGTTTATAGAAGGGCGCTGGGGCAGCTTTAGCACCGGCCTTGCAGCATCTGGCTAGAATCTAGCTCTGGCTGCTCCTGGGGCTCTGCTGGCCCTTGAGGACCACCT
This sequence comes from Symbiodinium natans, assembly GCA_905221605.1. Taxonomy (NCBI): domain Eukaryota; class Dinophyceae; order Suessiales; family Symbiodiniaceae; genus Symbiodinium; species Symbiodinium natans. The sequence goes on along the minus strand of CAJNDS010002784.1, from coordinate 258,704 downwards.
GGCCATCGCCACTTGTCCTGAGTTGTGAGATGCTAGCTGCCGGGGAGTCTGCAAGGCATGTGCCACTAGCTGCGAGCAGGCATGCTATGCAGACGTGCACTGCCAGATCACATCCTTGCTGCCTTAAAGTTATCTCTCACAGGTGAGGATCCTTCAAGTTTCCCATGCTCTGCGGTTTCGGGAAAGCATTCGCCTGAGCCGGATGTGGCAGGGACTCTGTCGAAATTGCAAGAATCGCCATGCAGACCTTACAGACCTAGGACGGAATGCCACCGGGCCAAGTCATGGCCAAGCATGGCTGACTCACGTGCTGCACCGATGGGAGTCCCAGTCGCTGCCGCTGCCAAGGACTCAGCCTGCGCGTGCTCGGCTGGAGCTCCACAAAGCTTCGCAACTCCCAAAATCTTCGGCCCGAACCAGCTTCCGTGGCAGACCACTGGAGCCAAGGCCGCCTGTCCAGGCACCTGTCAAAAATTGTCGAACATTGTCTACCCACATCCTCTGAAAAGTCTCAGGGCGAAGCACGCTCGCAGCAAGAATCATGTTATGTGGCGTGGTTTATATTCGGCAAGCAACTGAAGGCACAGCGAATAATGCAACAGCCTGCGCTGGCCAAAGCTTCGAGCGGCAACACGAACTGGGTACTTTGAATCCTGCACGTGCGACAATGTTTGTGGTCCGTTATAACTGCAGCTTCTCCATGGCAGGGCTTAAAGGGCCTAGCGCCTAGCCAGCAAGTTCCGGGCCCTGCAACAAAAACTGTCTGAGATGCTAATATTCGCACAGAACGTCAACCGGAGTGCTACCACCAAGATTTAACTGGTGACGAAGTTTGCATTTTCATCGCATCGGCCTGGCATCGGCGTGGCACTTCCCGTGGGCCTGCACCAACCCATGGCTAATTAGGTGCTGTATAAGACAAAGAAAATTCGCTCGTTTCCGCTGTAATGTACTGCACTTCAGCTGCAGCTACTGTACTGAACTATCGAGATTCCAGGCCCGGCAGCAACGAAAGCGGACTTGAGCAAGTTGACAAAACTTGTCTTTCAAGGCAATGCACTCCTGTGACATGGGGCCTTGAAGTTGGCTCGGAGCCCGCGAAAGTTTCTCAAGGGCTCAGGCTTTAGGGAACTTCTGGGTTTAGGGGGGCATGTGGACTTCAGTGCTCGGTTTGGCGCACCGCTTCCCTTGCCAGTTAGGACTGTTGCCATGGCTGGACCGAAGCAGAAGACACCATAGCCGGGTGGAGGGCACGTACACAAATCGCGCTGAGCGCGCGGCATCCTTCAGACAGGTGCGCTGCCATGCAAGCTCACGCTCCTCGATGATGCTCTCCTCCCACTGACGTCAGGTTAAGGGCCTCGAAATTGAATGCTCTTTGTCTGTTGCGCTGCCTTGCGCAGCCATTCTTCGAGATCCAGTCTTAAGGCACTGGAACCCCCTGAAGCTTTTAATCGTAATCACACCGAGGAGCTGCTACAAGCAGTCGCTTTAGGGAGGACGCATCCGGGGGCCACGGTCCTTCATCTGTATCTGGACGCCGGTCTCGGGAGTCAGCACAACACAATCGCGATCTCTTCAGCCACAAAAACTGTCCCTCTCCCTGCGATTTGATTTCTACGAGATCTTGCTTGCACGTCTTGCCAACCGTCTGACTTCCATGACACGCCGACACATCTTGATGCTAGCAGCATTGGCCCACTATGTCACTATGTCCCTCGAGCTGTCCTGGCAACATGTCGGCCATCAAAGCCCTTCCCTTTGCTCCATCTCGAACTGAGGACCGAACCAACCAAGCCATGAAGAATTTCTTCAGATTGCCTTTTTTCCCTTGCAGCATGAAAAGGGAGACAGACACGACTTCAGTTCTTCCTACAACCAGCGAAAATACTGTCAGTGCAAATCTCTGGCCAATGCAAGCTCATTCAGATGTTCTCGCGGCAGACGTCTCGGAGTGCTTTCGGGAGTGATGAAGGAGACATTGAAGTTCAGCACGCCATTTACGATTCAGCGAGGATCGCTTCGTTTGGTAACAATCTGAACATTCAATGCCCTGACGGACGGCCACCTGCTTAAACTAAACTGCCCACGTGCCATCTAACCGATCTAGCACCAGCGGCCAGTGCACGCAGTGCAACAAAACGGCATGCCGCTCGTGGCCACTAGCATCAAAGAGCTGGGCCTCCAATGAGCATGTTGAGGATTCGCTGCTGGCGTGTGGCCTCCGTCTCCTCCTTTCACAGGGGTTTACAACTTGACAACTTCAAAGAACTCCTAAGGGAGCTGAGCTTTGCTTGAGGGTTGGAAATCGAAGTAATCACACGAGCTGCCTCTTGGAAACTGAATTTGCCAGCCACATCCAGCCTCCTTCTTCTTCAGCTTTGTACCGGCCAAGGGGTCCTGCCCCACATACCGTCATGGCCCACCCAAAGAGCGCAGGCTGGAATGCCATTAAACGGCCCCTCTCCATTCAAAAAAACAAGCCGGGCTGAAGAGCACAAAGGCAGTGGCAGGTCCTTCTTGCGTCTTGCTAGTCCTCGTCTGATGGCCGCCTGGCAAGCTGGCCGTGTCCGACAATGTGACATGCCACTCTGGCCGATGGGCTATTGCTCAAGTTCTTCCTCCCACTACCAACGCACAGCCTCACCTACACCGAAAAGCATCAGCTCCCACTGCGTGTCTAGGACATGGCAAGCATCCCAGGGCCTCTGTAGCACGCTTCAGGCGATCACGTGCCTCTGCAAAGCGTTCATTCTTCCCAATTCATACTCACGAAGACTCATGATCTCTGCCAATAGCCGAAAATGGTCTTAGTCATGCAAATCCCTTTCAAGCTCCTCTTTGGCGATTTCGGCATCCGACTTGTTTCGGGCGATTAAGCCTTCAGCCGCGCGAAGTGAAGGTGTGACATGTCAATCTCTCTCTCCCTCTCTCATCTCTCTCATCTCTTTTATCTGCCATTCTCTTCTCATTCTGCTTCTTATTCTTCTTCTCCTTCTCATCTCTCTCGATCTGCGCATCTACTGTAACTCATGAATGAAACATGCTCAGCATGACAACATGATCATTCAGCTTGGGCCAGGACCTCGATATTTTCCTCCCGGCCTTCCATAATCTTCCAAGATAAAGCACTCAAGCTGCTGAGGTCTAAAGCCAGCCAAAACCCATGGGTCTGTTTGCTGGCATTCAATTTTCATGGAACGGATCAGTAGCGATTCAACCACAGCAACAGTACAAAACATGCCAAATGCAGGAAAAGAAATTCAGACACGTCATACCAATCCGCAAAAGGAGCTTTAAATGAGAATGATGGGCAGTTCAACGGCAGAACTGCATAATTACAAAGCGCTGTCTTTCCCCGCCTTCTCACCGGCATGGCGTCCCCAGCAGCAAGTTACAAGTGACAGCCCATGCGCTGCACACCTACTCGGAAAGATGCAAGGGCGTCAGTTAGAGCTGGAGTAGATCTAGCTAGGCTAGCTAGGCATTGATGCGTTTGACGTCCTTGCAGCTTCCCTATTGCGTTTATTTCGCCTCGGACCCCTCCGGGGAACGAGATTGCGAAGTACGTTTGGTTAACTTCTTGGCTACGGCTACTTGTCAGTCATGAGCAGCTATAAGGCTCGAAGGCTGCATCATTGCATGCAGTGCACCACATGTGTTGAGCATCTGGAGCCTGTCCTACTACTACGGCCTGATTTCATAAAGATGGCAGCAGATTCCCGATGTCCAGCCCAAGGCACTTCAGAGCGCTTCGACGTGGATACACTGCTGAGAACTGCTGCGAACCGAACATGTCCCAACCCTCTCAGCCTTAGCGACACTTAGCCCTACCATGTCGAAGCATTGCACACGGCCTGAGCACTGCGTCTGATGGAGCCTGCCAGCACGGAATGCAACGCATTCCGGTTTATCTATTCGGCTGCTCCCAGTCATGTATTCCGTCTCTGCAGCGACACTCTTCTCCAGCCCAGCTGCGCATGACTTCAAATCAGTCGTGAGCTCCTGCAAGGGCATGAGATCGGTGAGGCACATTATACTGCATGACTGCAGAACCGTGCTCTCCTCCGCAAAGCGCTGCATTGTCGACTGACTGCGTCGAGCAAAAGTCTCCTGGCTTGGCGGGCTCTTGTTTGAAACCGAGAAGCATTTTCAAGCACCCTCTGCTTCATTGGGTCCATTGGCAGCATTTGGCAGATCTGGCAGTTCCTGTTGCGCTGCGGCAGTAAGCAATGCTGCAATGAGCCGGCGACGGCTCGCTTCGTCGCCTGGCATGCACGTTGTAATGCGCGACAGGTGGCCCCTTTCTGATGCAGCCTTGTTCAATGTCCAGTTGGGTTGAACCTGCCACCTTTCGGCCACTGAGAGGGACGTCACTTGCCGCATCCGCAGCACGCATACGTCACAACAATGAAGGGGCATTAGGGCATGCTCACTCTCCAGTATTGCTGTGCTGCTGTGAAACCGCTGGCATTTGCCCGGCTTGGCCTGGTGATGCTCCGTTGCTGTCCTTCAGGCCGCTTCCAACTCTGCAAAGGGCTTGACTTTTCATGATCTTCACGCGCTATGAGTCTACGAATGAAGGCGAAACCCCAGAGGATGGGTGAAGGAGACGGACACTGGTTCCTTGGATCTGCAGCCTTGCCTAGTTTTGTATGGTCGACCTCCACACATTCCGTTGTGATCTTTGCCGGCACATGTCCTGGGCTTTCAGAAGGATCTGCTCGATGTAGCCTTCGATGCATTCGGAAGATAGTTGCATTCTGCGCGTCTGCGACGCGCATGAGGCCGACACGAAGGTTACAGTAAAATCTGCACAAGTAGGTACCCTGCAACGAGTCAATGCTCAGACTCAGTGTGCTGCCCACCAGCTTTCGATGGTGATGGCCCACGACATCGAAGGCTTCTGCGACAATGCCAACCTGTCCGCGTATGGCTTCCTACCGGCGATCTGAAGGCGAACCTGCCAAGAACGGGAACGCGGGGCAAGTCTAGCCTGTTGCATGCTGAAGGCATCCAGATTCGACCTTGGCAGACAATGTCATCGTCCCGAAAGAAGTGCATTGCTGCTGCAAGCTCTGAGCATTTCTGAGCATCCTGAGCTTCGAGACCCCACCGACTGTCCGAGTCGCACCAAGAGCTTTGGCTCCCGCAGGCGGAAGTGCCTACAGAATCTGCCACCAGTCCGACATCTTCCGACTTTGTCCGGGTGGTTTCAGAGCACGCTCACTTTTCTGAAGTTTCTGCCAAAAACACCTTGGCTGTGCCCTCTGGGTCCCTTACGCTGCTGAGCTGGCCAGCAAAGCCTCGGAGGCCACGGCAGTCGAATGCGTCCGACACAGCTCTGGTTCCCAATCAGATAGTAGATGAGTGCTCGACAATTTGGAACGGCTTCAAGTAGGCCAGCTGTGCCTGCGAGGGAGGCGACTGCAAACCGCACCGAGGCAATCGGAGAGCAGTTCCACACGTTTCCCTTGCATTGCCCTTCGGCATCAATTTTGGCACCGTTGACTTGAACCATGAGCAGAGATCGCAAAGGGAGGTTCCTGTCGTCTGAACTCGGCAGATCTTTTCACGGATGTTGGACTTTGCTTGCTCTCATTCGCGGCTCTACAAGAATATGTACTTCACCATACTTCACCAAGGGGGCACTATACACTGCACACAACATCGAGCGGTCGTCTTGAGTCCGGCCGGAGCTCCTCAGCCACAGGAGGGAGACTTGTCGCACCGGAGGCTCCTCTCTCAAATGCCTGCTCGTTTTTGCAGGGTGTTGACCACACTCGTCAAGCGTGTGAGCACAGTTTGTCAGTTCTTCGTCCATCTCATGGCTGTTGTCGTCGAACCGCTTGCTCACCGAAGTTCCTGCAGCCGCATGATCCTTGCTCTGGCGTGGCTTGGGGCTTGCACAGCCGAAAACCAACAACTGCGAGCTCGTCCGCGTTATCGATCTTCGTCTCTGCCGATCTCATGCCTTCTGAGCCCCGTTGCAATCGGGGAATCACGGATCTGAAGTCGAGCCCTCTTCTCAAAGCTCAGTACATGTTAGACCCGAGATAGAGGCCGCTCACAAGCTTCTGATGCATCTCAGGTCAAAGCTGCTGACCAAGTACTCGTCCAGTGATCGCCGCACACGAGACATCAAACCTGCTGTCCGACCTGAGCCTCCATGTACTTGATCAACAGCTTCCTCGCGTCTTCCAGCTCGGATTCTTAGCGGAATCAAAGAATTCAAGTGACTCACACGTCACGTCAAGAACCTAGCACATTGCCTTTCATACAAGAAGCTGTGTTGTGCCAGAAAGGCGTTTGGTGTAAACCACTGATTCAGTGTGCAGCGCGTGCCTGACAAGACCTGACAGGACAGCGCCCAGCGCGGTACAACCGGCTTTTCTCGACACTGGATGGGCGGCCTTCTCCACCCCATGGATGTTCTCAACACCTGAAGAACAGAGTCTTGCACAAGGCATCCCAGGGCCTGCGCACTTTGCTTATCGCGATCTGAAAGCAATCCTGCCTGCTCGAAAGGTCACTGTCCTCCTCGCACAACTTTCTTGCTGCGCATGCAAGATACAGGGCCCATGACATGCACATGGCATGCGACAGTTTGGTGGCTGATTCCATGACCCACATGGACCGGAATGCCAAGGTAACTGTTCAGCCAAGAATCCCCGCCACGGGCTCAATGCGAACTCGCTGGTCCGGTGGACTGTCAAAAGCAGGTGAGTAGAAGAAGTTGCCACCCTGCCAAAGTCCGAGAAGGAAGGCTGTGGCTGACTGTACGACCGGTCAACTGCATCGGGTTGAATCGAAATATGCCTGGAAGTCACCTGACTCAGGACCATGAAGGAAAAGCACCTAAGAAGTTCATGGCACTGACGTTTGATGCCCACATGCTGATCTGCCGGACAGTCAAGCCATGGCACAGCAGCATGGCTTCGCCAATGATAGAAAGGCTTCTTTCTCACACAGAATGCTCCCTGAGCAAAGCAGTCTTGCGACTCCGAAAGAAAACAATCCAACAATGTAGCACACTGCAGTTTTCTCCGTCCTCTTCAAAGCAATTGTCGGCATGGGCTTCATAAGCATCTGCCTCCTTCGGTACCTGGTCGAGTCCGCGACGCTTTGATGGCAAGGTGGCCATCTTGCCCGTTCACTTAATTCTGCTGTCACTGACGGCTCTTCAAATCGGACGGGTCACGTTGTTTCATGCACTTAACAGAAGGCAGTGCCGAGTGCCGAGGTTCTGGCTCGGTTTGAACGCCGAAATGATGTCCACCCCGTGCCGGCAAGCTCCCACCTTCAATCTCGGGAACGACCGTCCACATGCACCCACTCGCGCATGCGCACATGAGTATGCACCTACATACTGCAAACACACGCACACACACACACACACAGACACAAACAAACAAACAGATAGACAAACAAACAACATTGGGCTTCATCTAATAATAGCAGAAGAGCGATCTCTGGGCTCTGCTCGCAGTACTCTCGACCGTCCCCGGCAAGACAAAACAGACGCATGCGTCACGGTGTGTTCGCTTGCCATGTCAAGGTCAAGGTCATGGTCATGTTTTCTGCGACAAGCGATCCTAAATCGACGACCACTGACATGCACAGCGAGCGCACACAAACAGAGCAGACTCCGACAGCCGAGGCGCAGGCTTGGCTTTGAAATACCTCGGTGATCGCGAGTTCCAGTTCCATTGCGTTCCATCGCAATTCAGGCTCTTTGCAATCAGTTTGACAAGCGATCCCGACAAGAGTGAGACTAGACCGCAGTTTGCAGTCGACTCGACTGATGCACTTGCAAGCCCGAGCAGCACCATCCTGGGCTTCGCCGGCTCAACGCCAGCCTGCTTTTCTTTGGTTTGTAAGTTTGTAAGTAGTACGTGCAAGCAAGTATACGAAGTATATCTACACATATCTAAGTGTATATCTCGAAGGGAAGGATAGAAAGGGCTCAGGCAAAGCAGTCACCGAGCCACCCTTTTACTGTCGAAGCTGACACATTCCTGGGGGTTGGAGCTTTCACCTGCTAAGCATGCGACACAACTGAAGCTACCCCACAGTTGCAAGTCTAGGGGGACGAGGAGGTCTGCAGTTAGCTCTATCGCACGGGACGTTACCAACATGTCGCACATGCCAAACATTGCCTGGAAGGTGAAGCCTTGGCAGGCCTCGACAGCGCTGCACGCTTCCTTCCAATGGACAATGAGTTCAAAAAAGGAGCAACCGGAGATGTCGTGGCGAATCGTTGTGTCATGCTGTGTCACACGCCTCTCCCAATATGTGCTCAGGAAGGGACAGAAGCTGGCCCAGTCCTTGGCCTGCTCGAGCGTGAGCTCCCGGCTGAAGAGATCTCTGGCATCGGCCGGGATGTAGCCCGAAAACCTGAGAAACAACTCGTCTGAATAAGGGCAACTAATCTGGGCGAGAAGTCTGTTGTGATTCCATCCCCACCATGTGCCAGACCCCTTGTGTCTCAGAGTCGAGGCTCCGGGTTTTCAGGGTGTTGCGGGTCCTAAGGAAGGCTTGGGAAGCGGAGACCAATGACTCTAAACTAAACATAAACTACGCATGGGTGTGCTACCAACCTGCACTGGTGCTGCCGGGCTGCTCCTCGAAATCCGTTTGAGCCTTGGGCCCTTCCTGCGGATGCCAGAGCCCGAGCGGATCGCTGCCAATAGTGATTTCAATGAAGTTCAATACTGGTAGCTGAGTGTCCCCATTCCGATTCTGGGAAGATCGGCAGACAAGGTGCACAAAGTCGAAGTAAAGACCTCCCAAAGTCAATATATTCTGAAGCATGCCTGGATATCTTTAGAATTCTTAGCATTCTTAGCATTCTTTGGCGGTGCTGCATCGGAATCTTGTGGCATCTGTCTGACCTTCTTCATCCACCGGGGCCGAGGAGTTCAACAAGCGCTTGCCAAAATAAGCAGCCACCTAGGGCAGACAACGAAGCAGTCAACGACGATCTCACCACATTCTCCAGAGAGGCTTGAAAAATCGAAGCGGGCTGCGAGCACAAATCTGGCCGATACCGAGCCAACACATTTCAAGCTTGAAAACTGAGGAAGTCGCTTCGCGGCCGACCGTTTCCGCTGCTGTGAGAAAGCTTTCCTGGCGCCCATCAAAGAAGCATTGACGGTGAGCATCTTCCGCACCACTCTCTGCTGCCGCGGCACAGCCCACGACAAAGCAGCAGTTCCCTGCACAGCTGCCCATTCCTGATGCCAAGTTTCCGGGCAAATTCGTGTGAATTTGGGCGTGGGCGGACTGCTGGAAGGTGGAGCTGTGGTAGGGGTACTTTGTGCAGTGGGTCATTGGGCCATAGAATGCCATAGAGGATTGGGAGAAACACTGGAGAAACCTTTGACCAAGCCGCCACAGCAGCCCGAGGAGTGACACCAGCGGCGCCCAGCACCTGCCGCTCAAGGACCATTGCCCAAGTGTCGGGAGAATCCTACCAGGCGCTGCCAACCCTAATCTTTGCTCACCTGCCGACTTGCCCCGACGTTGCCGAAAAAAATATCTTCCAATCCCTCCGGCTCTCCGGCCTCACCGCTAGGAAAGCCGTCGCCCGGACTGACAGCTAAAGGTGCAAGAGCAGCGATTGCCCTGGCCAGCAGATTTCCAAAAGTTGCCAACAAAAGTCTTGGTAGGTGGCCGAACTTGCGAAAGGACACTCTTCGGCCTTGCAGTTGACTTTGGGACGGCATGGTCGAGTACCTCAAAGAACAGCCAAAAGCTGGATATGAACATGGCCCAGAACATTTCCCCAAGCTGCGACCAAGCGGCAGCTCGACCGCGCAGCTCAGACGTGATCGCTGCCGCGTCCTACTCAGTCTGCTCAGTCCCACTCTTCCCTTCATGGGATCCCAGAAACATTATGACTTGGACATTATTGTACACATGCTACATCATATGTTACATCATATGTTACATCATATGTTACATATCGCGCACATACAGAGGCGGAGACCCCCCAAGACTCCGAAACGAAGAACAATGAGGAGCCCACTACCTACTCTGTAGCCCGCTTGCCGAAGTCCGCACATGCAACCATCCTTTGAAACGTTCTGGAAACCTGCGACTTAAGGTCGTAAGTCGCTGGCACACTCTGTTGGGCAACGCCTGCCAGCTTGCAACGGCGCTGATACCTGATGGGCGGCCGCACCCCGCGCTAATCTAAAGAATGGTGCTGCTTGCGCCAAACCTGCTGAAGCCAGCCATGGAGTCAATTTGCCTCAGGAAGTGGCACAAAGGGAAGCGCAGGGCAGCGATCTCCAGGACCTCGCATAACTGCGCATTCTTTTATTAGCGAACACCACCTCTACAGATGCGCTCGGCATGCAAATGTATGTTGAGACGTTTTTATGCAACGGCTAGCGCATCAGCATGCATCAGCACTTCGTCCGCTGACAGGGCACCGCAAGATACTTTACATCCAGGCGCAGGGCTCTGATTGTTGCTCTGCAATCTTGCCCTTGACCCCTGGTCGCGTAGGGGGGGGTGCTTCGAGCGTGCGCATCGTGCGCCAGCCCGCTGCGCCGACGGCGGGCAGCGAGGCGTGCGCGCGACAACCCAGCGCGCCCTGAGCGCGCATCTCCACTGGCTTTCTCAGAAAGCTCGTACTGCACAAATCTGTACAAAGGGATGCGTGGGATGCACAGGGACGCTGCAAAACTGTTTTGAGATTAAGTCCCTCCAGTGCACCCTCGTGCACAGGAGGCACAGGACATGTTGTGCCAAAACGACTCACTTCAGAGTGCGCATCACCGGCCGGCTCTTCAGCAACGTGGGCGCGGCCGTGGCCTGTCCTTTCAACATGGCAGAAACTCTTCGCTTTGTGCATCCTTCTGCTGCATCTCAAGGCCACTACGCCACGCTGCACCTGGCAGCGCTCGCTCCAGGTCGTCCACAGCAGCTGCCGGGGCGCCTGACAGGGCACTACATGGCGATTTCGTATTCCATGCTTGCATATGCTTGCTGTCCGCACCTTCGTAGGTGCCTCCCGCCACCAAGTTGCTGCCTCTCTTCAGCCGGTTTCACTCGGGATGGGTCACGCTACGTCACGCTGGAACGGGCACTTACAACTTTGCAACTTTGCGCAAGCGCTTTGCAGATCCGGTGCCCTTCCATGTGAGGCTCCCTGGACGCAGGACCGCACCGTCTCCGGCATCGCACATGGCGACCTGAAGCAGAAGCGTCAGGCGACACGCCCATGTTTGCCTGATGATGTCCGATGTATCCCACGGTCTGAAGTGTTTGATACAGAGGCGTTCATGGACGCAGCCGAACAGCCGAACAATCCCGTTCGCCCCGATGCATCAAACAAGGAAACAGGATGGATGCACTGCACACTGCGACTTCCACACGTCCCCGCACTAGCGACAAGTCACGCTGGCGCCACTCATGATAGTGACTCCGTTCCCGATCTTGTACTGCGTGAACTTCAGGCGGAAATCCTTCCAATTCATGAACGTTCCCTACTGCATGCTTGCGCAGGAGACAAAGCAAATCAGGCCACGCGACGAATGCGTGCCTCATTGCTTGCATGAGACTGGGGAAGCTTGATGTGCGCACACACGCGCGCCTCGAAGGAATGACACCTCACCTGCCCATCATAGTCGACAGTCACGTCATCACCGATCTGAGTAAAGGGCGCATCGACCAGCACCAGCTCGTTCCTCGAGTCGACTGGCGCTACACGACTGCATGCGACTGGGGCCCAAGCGCAAGAAAGTCTCGTTAGTCATAGTTGCTCACTCTGCTTCATAAATCAGTTCCGCGGGGCATGCAGAAGAAGCGCTTGCCCACTTTAGCGCCCAAGAGCCGCAAGATGGGTGCTTGCCATCGGCTTCCAGCAGTCTGCAAACACGCAAACATAACACAAGATCTCACAAAAGGAGGAGGGAATCTGAATTGAATCCAGCCACTTCCAGACATGTCCAGCCCAAAACTTCACACCAAGCTCAACCCCAGGTCTCAGGTCGCCCACACTGAGCGTTTCCTGATGTTTCCTGCACGTGTTTCCTGTGCCTGGAAGGGCAGCTTGAAGACGCGCTGCTGGGCTGTCAGGGCCGTGAACCAGCGGGTGACGGTCGTCGAGTAGTATGCCTCGGACTGGACGAAAAACGCGAAGCCCACTTTATGTCACGAGTCGATTCTAGAGGTGCCTCTGCTGTGGTACGTTGTGGTTAGAGTGGTGAGAGATGGGTAGAGTTTAGAGGATGATACAGGGCTTGGGCTCGAACTCGAGATGGCTCGAGCAAACCTCGGGAGCGTATGGGATCAAATTTGAAGTCCACGCGACGTTGGAGCGCGGGGCGCGGCCGTTGAACAGCAAGTTTCCGAGGAGCACAGAGAAGACATACCAAGAGCCAAGAGCGAAGGCCACGTAGATACCCAGGACCTCTAGAGCCTGCCAAGCCGTAAGGATGTCCGGCACCATCAGGCGACTTGTCACGAAGGCGGCGCCCGTCACCATGCCCTGCACGCCCCGGTACAAGAAGACGTCCAGGATGCTCGTGCTGAAATGGTGCCAGAAGCGTGCCAGGCAGCTTGCAGGTTCTGGGCCCTGGTTCACTTTGCCGGCTGCCTGGCTGCTGAGGCGCTTGAACTTCATCGCTGGGTTCCCGAAGTAGCTCATGTGCGTTTCCGTCGGCCTCTCTGGCAGCCAAGTGCCCACTCCGCAGAAGCTGCCTTCGGGGAGGCCTTGGGGAAGGTGGTTATGGTTGCCCAGGAAAGTGTGATCACCTCAGATCGCGGGAACAAAAAGAGAAACACAGCCCTGGGGCCGAACATGGTCGGACAGTTCACAACTCATGATCTGTACGACTTTCATTTATGTCATGATCTGCGGCACTCATCTTATCGTGCTTCCCAGCTGCTCATGTACGTGATGCAGGGCACCTTGAACTGGCCACGGTCCACATCAACGCTGGTCAGGATGTTGCCGGTCGCGAAGAAACAGCCCTTGCCCACCACCAGGGTCTCCGGAAGCGTCACCTGCATTCAGGAGGGTCTGGGCCCGAGTGACGCATGAATGAGTGGTGAGTGAGGCATGCGACGCAAGCAGCAGCAGTGAAAGGACGCGAGGGCAAGCTCCATGACCGGGGCGGGCCTGCAGACCCATAGCGCATCCGTGGCCGAAGGTGGCACCGCAGAGGCGGATGAAGGCCGGCACGATCGACGCGTCGGCCAGCATCTCGGATGCCTGACCGGGTGCTCTACCACACCAGGGAGGATCTCTACGTGACCTGTCCAGGTTGTCTACTTGGCAGTATGCTTAGAAATGTTCAAGAGCCTGCAGCACCATCGACATTTTGAGAGCCGCGATTTGGGCCCGGATGCTCAACAAGGAGTACGTGCACGGCGGCTTTACCTTTGGAAGGATTCGGCACAGAAGCGCCGTCGCCGAAAGCTGCCCGATCGTGTTGATCATGGAAACCTCGGGTTGAAATCAAGCGCTCCCCGCTAACTGCAGTGATTTGTTGGTACATTGGCACGTCTGGGCAGTCTTGGGCACACTTGTGGCTGCGCCAGGTTTACTTCATTTTGCACGTGGTTGCTTGCCAGGCACCCCGAAGGCCATGAGCGGAACCCAGACGAACATCGTGTAGAGCTGGTTGGGCAACGCATCCTTGCTGCAACGCTGCTCGTCACCACAACATTGCTGCAACATCACTTGCCAGCACAACCTCCTGCGGTCAGAGGGGCCAGGTACTCTGCATGCAGAACGTGCTCTTCGACCTGCTCAGGATGGTTGAAGGGGTAGTCGCTGCTCAGCCTTAGTCACACGGGCCAGTTGAAGACTGGACATGCTGTCTCAACATTCTCAACATAGTCATGGGCTCACATGAGCTCGCATTGACCGCCTCTTCTTGCAGTCGCGAAGCAACTGGAAGAAGAAGACTCCAAGGAAGGGCACTACGGCTTTTGGCAGCAGGAGGCACCAGTAACCCGTGGCGAAAGCTGCTGCGACGCGGCGAAAGCGTCGAGCCTCGGCCGGCGTCGGCAGCCGCGACTCGTCCAGGCCGGCCACCAGCTGAGCCGGCACCCCACAAACACGGCCAGCGACGACCATGCCACTGGGCACAGTGGACAAGGGCTCCACGTACCCGGCAGCAGCCACCTGAACAGCACTCACCGGCACAGACTGGGGCACACTAACTAGCAAATCTGCCTAGGGAAGTAAGGGCGTCCACAAGTAGCCTGCAGCTACGCTTAAATTGTCATCCCGCACCTCACATCCTGGTTCCAGGGTGCAGTTGGGCCCCACGTAAGCACCAGCTCCGACCTTCACCCGCTTCAACACCATACGTCGGCTGCCGTAGTTCACCGCAGTGAGGTGCCGGGGTCCGTGGACGGTGGCCAAGTCCCCGACGCTCACCAAGTCGAAAGCCACGACGCGGGCTGTGATCACGGAGGAGAGGGACACGTCCGCCCCGAGCGCCTTGAGTGCCAAGTTGCGCATGAAAAGGAATGCGATGTTGCTGCCTTGATGAGCGTTCTGGCCCACGATCGTGCCCTTCGCAAGGTGTTCAACCAGCCAGTGCCGCAGATACATCAAGCTGTAGATGTCATGCTCTCCCTCCTTGTAGCGGCCAATAAGCAGCCACTTGGTGGCAGCGAGGAGGGCAACACGCACAAACTGCTCCACGAACAGAAGGCCCAGCAGGAGCAAGAAGGTGCCCCACAAGGGCATGACGAAGGCCAACGGCAGGAGCAACCGCTCAGCCAGGACCAGGCGCGCCGCCACACTCACGGGCTGGGCCTCAATGGGTACTGGGTGACACAGGCACGGGCTCAAATACATGTCAAAAACAAGGAGGTTGACGGCCGGGACATGCCGGACATGCTGCATCCGGGCGGCTAGAATGGCAGCTCCTTGAATGGCAGCACACAGCACTGGCCAGGCGTTAGGTCCGAAGGAGTTCCCATTCTCTTCCGGCGTTTGGCCCAGGACGTAGCCAGCCCTCGGTTCACGCGGCTCCGTTTTTGGCTCCGCATTGCTGTGTCTGGCTGCGACTTTGTGGCAAGCGCTCACAAGACCACGCAGGAGCGTTCGCGTGCGAAACGAGTCAGGAACTGGCCAAGAGTTACTGCAGATGCTCGAGTAAGATATTACGACAGGAGTGTCTCAAAATATCATAGGATGCCATAAGATGTCATAAGATGTCATAAGATGTCACAAAAGATGTCACATGTGGCCCTTCTGAGGCAGCGACAGGGACGAAGCTAGGGAGAAGGAGGAGCCAGCAGCTCTCCAGCCCCTCGAGGTGCTCTCAGCAGATCCTCCTCGCCGCAACTCCACCTCTGCATGGGGAACTGCGGAGCTCCAGGCCACGCCCGTGCGCAGGACCCGAAGGTGGCTCGGAGCCCAGCCGAGGTGTGGGACCTCTGCCTCAAGGTCCTGCACACATGGTGGTGGGCCGAAAGAACAGAGATTGCAACAAAGATGGACACAAGCATGCAACTTGACAGCTAGCAGCTAGCTCCACGGCTCCACGTCTGCACTGCAAAACATTCCATCCGCACATCGTCACATTGTTTGGGCTCCATGGTGAAGCCCATTCATATTAGTGCCACTACGCACGTGGCGCCCAGTGAGCAACCGACATGCAGAAGGCCCGCTATTAGCCGCTACTAGCCCAGCAAGTTGACTCGCAAGACAGTGATCAACACCAGCATGCAAGTACCTCCCCCTCCCCTGCTCCCGCCAACAGAACCTGATATCTCTCCACAATGTCCTGAAACTAACACTGGGAGGGGTTGCCGAATCCTTAAAGCTGCTTAGCTCTGCTGTAGCCTTTGTGACGAGCACTCGGCGGTCCTGCAAGCAGACGGCCGACAACTGATTTGGCCGTCCGTGCCCGGATGGTGCTGACCAGCTGTCGCACGCCGCCTCCAAATCTGCCACCTCGCATGTCAAAACGGTTGTACGGCTGGTGCACAGCTTCTGCAACAGCTGGTCGCGCTCGCCAGGAGCAATAAGCGTGGAGCCAGCCGCCAGGGAGCTCCAGACCGCGGACAAGCCAGCAACGCTGCCAGGCTTCAGGCAGGATAGCACGCGGCTTGTGGGATCCAGATGCAACTGCTGCTGCCATGCCGCAGCTGCCTGCTTCAGCGAGGCCTCTGACGTCGGCAGCATCTGCAACCCGCCTCAGCTGACGTGCTCGAGGCGATGGGCCGGACATCTACAGCAACATCATCTAAAACAAACCACGACCCAAGAGCTCTCCGCTCTCTGCCTTCCCCCCCCCCCCCTTTCCTCGTACAGTGTTCCAGTATTCCTCCCGTCAAGGTACCGGCTTCCGCAAAGGCGACGCATGTCTGCGAGCCCCGACGCCGTCGTTGCTTCGGCGCCGGCTGAGGGGAGGTGGAGCTGACATCCACAAGGGCACACGCCACCTGAGCCACACACGACAGGGCGACTGATCAAAAGAGCAAACGCACGTTAAAAGAACACTGATCCAATTCACTTTGCTTGTTGAGGTGGTGCATGCTGCATGAGAAAGACTTATGTTGAGCATGGTTATATAATCACTGCATGCTGGCCCCGCCACGTCGGAAGCCAGTTTGCAGCACCGCTCCAGGCACGTCCAGCTCGTCTCGGCCCTGTTGGCTAAAAGCGCATGGGGCTTGGAAAGGCGGAGCTGCTCGAGCATGGACGCGTCGCCGCTTCGCGGGTCCAAGACGCAGAAGGCACATCCCTCCCTGACCACGGCAATCATGGCCGCAACCCTCTCAGGCAGATCCAGGCAGATGGCCACACACGGCTCCGCCTGCTCCTGGCGCTTCTGCTTCAGCTCTTGATGCAGGAGCCGCTGATAGGAGCATGCCAACCTGAAGAGTTGGTGGTAGCTGGTGCCTTGGCAGCCACACTCCACGCAGACTGCATGAGGAGCCTCTTCCAGGCGGGCCATGAAGGCGTCCAGGAGACTCGCGTCACCGCACCCGCACCCGTCGACGCTCTCCGAGTCGGAGTCCTCACTCAAAGTGCTTTGCAGCGCCGTGGCCAGCGAGCGCACCGTCGGGTGCTGGAACAGCATCTGCAGATCAACACGCTGAAGCGTTGGACGTGACCGCATCTGGGAGATCAGGCGCCCAAAGCCGCCAGAGTCCACACCCAAATCCTCCATGAAGTGCGAGTTGCAATCCCAGGGATCAACCAGGCTCAGCTGGGGCGCCAAGCAAGCTGCGATGTCCCGCTCAAGCTCACTGGTGCCCTCCTTCACAAAGGTCTCCCAGGCATCTTTCTTCGGGGCATCCTCGGCAGCAGCTTCATCCAACGGTACGGCGTTGCGCAGGAGCTTTCCGGATGTGTTGAACTTCCAGGCATCGTTCTCCACAATCTTCACCTGGCCCACGTACCCCCATGATGCCCTCCCCGTGATCCCCGCCCCGCACAGGCACGGGCTCTGCCTGGCTGAGGACGTACCCGCGGCCCAAGGCAGCGGCTGTGGACTTCAGCTCTGCTTCCGAAAGCTCCGGTGCACCCGAGGCGAGCAGAACCTCAGACAGCAAAAAAAAACTCAAAACATCTCAAGTTCCTCTCTAACATCTCGCTACGCGATTCATCTGTTGCGCAGGGCCCATCTCCAGCGCCGAGGACCAGGCCAGTCGCTGTCCACCGTCCAAGACGCGGGCCTCACAGTGCTTCACTGTGGGAAGCTCTGTGACTGCCTGGCAGGCAAGGCTTCCATGGGCTTTCTGGATGGGCATCCGCAGGGCCATGACCCCATTGGAAGTCCCTGCTGCTGAACACATTTACTGGAGGATGCGATCCAGCCCAGGAAGCCCTCCCCGAACTTTGGGCTGGCCAAGATCAGATTCGTGGACCCGGTTTGATGGGGGGGAAACTACTACCGACAGTGCACGCACGTCCAGTGACAGCCTACCGCCTGCCACTTGGGATCAAAGTGAGACGCCCCCTTCCACTCCAAACACCCAAGGAGCTGTGGCTAAGCTAAACTTCCCTGGAGAAGCAGCTCCGGGCCTGTTCCAGGGCTTCCAGCTCAATGCGGATGCCGCGCACCTTGACCTGCCAGTCCACCCGGCCGTGGTAGTGGATGCGGCCATCCGCAGCACGCGAGGCCAAGTCACCGGTGTTGTAGACCTCAGCTGCAAAATCACGAAATCAGATGACGCAGGCTGTGCCAAAGCGAAGCTGTACCCAAAAAAACCCAGTGCACAGAGGACGAGGGGCACGGCCGAGACCGGGCAGCTCAAGGAACTTCTGCTTCGTTTTCTCTTCCTCTTCCAGGTATCCTCGTGCCAGGCCAATGCCCCCTACGAAGAGGACGCCTCGCTCGCCGTCAGCCTTCACCTGGTTTCACAAAGAGACCAGGCCTAGCCTGCAACAGAACGAAATCGCATCTCTGCAGAAGGCAGAGCAAGGGCAGGGGCCAGAGCAAGGGCAGGCGCTCTCTGCTCAGTGCTCGCTGGCGCTGGGCCTCCATGGTGTCCGGGTCCAAGATGTAGCAGTCGTACGTCGGCAATTGGGCGCCTATGGTGATGGCATCACCGCTTTGCACGTAGCCGCCGGTGCAGACCACGGAGATCTCCGAGGGCCCGTAGCTGTTGAAGAGTCGGCGACCTGGTCTCACGTTCTATGTTTTATCATGCTTTAACCACCAAACCAAAAGCTTGAGCACAACACCGTTCATTCACGTTGTCGCGGGGCGACCTGGCCTGGAGCCCAGGTATCCACAACATCTGCGCCCAGGGCCTCACCCCCCACGTCGAGGATGCGGAGGTGAGGCAGCCCCGCCGGTGTTCGCGACACATCGGCTCCTGGAAGCGGGGAGCATCTGCTAGGCCCCCAGCATTGGCATGCTTGGATGAGATCTGAGGTCATCTTAGATGTTCTGAAACCTTGTTGGCAGTACCCTGGGGCCTATGCGCGAGGGCATGTGCTACCATGTGCACCTCACAGCGTTGCAGAAGGTCGCATTAGATGAGGACCTGAGGGTAGATGAGCTCATATGAAGTGGAGCTCCTCCACCCGACATGGTCCGCAAGTGCGAAGGAACGACGCTCATTCCGGAGATGTGCTTCTCCTTCAGCCATACCTGCATGTCCGGCCCCGACTTCTTTATCCTTGGAAGGTGGGCTCTTGCACTGCCACTCATCTCGTGATCGCGTGACACTCGCATACATGCACATCCTACCTGCATCCTCAAACTCTTCTGTCGGGCGTCATGTCGGGGCACGTCACGCTGGTAGCTCGGGCGGCCATGGTCCCGTACACCTGGAGATGTCCAGGGTTGCCAGAAGATTCACCAAGGTGCGGCGTTTGGGCGTTTGGGGTTTCATGGCTTTAGGAACTTTATGTCCAGACCGTTGGGGCGTGTTGGGGAATGTTGGGGATGCAGCTTTTGCTTTTCCAAGGCCTCGATGACGTGGACATCCCAAGACATCGAGGCAACCTGCGCGAACCGATCGCCGGCAGTCAGGCCCACGTACCGGCCCCAGATGCGGACGACGTTCAGCGCGGACTTGTGTCGGATCATGACTGCCTTTGGTTTTCCCGTGGAGCCGCTGGTGAAGATGAGATACGCCAGCCTGATGCAGGTTAGTGATTTCACAGGAGATGGCAGCATGATGCAGCATGGACTCCCCACCACATCCCATCACCGTCATCTGCCACATCTGCCCCATCCTACCCCATCCTACCCGTTCTACCCCATCTGCAACATCTGCAACCCCTGCCCCATCTCCCTTTCCTGGGCCTGTCGTGGTCTTCTGGCGCATGGGCTGGTCGCAGCGGGAGCGCCGTGCTGCTGGCCTTGCTAAGGGCCAGATCCACATCCAGCACCATCCGAGGAAACTCGCCAAGCGTTGCTGCCACATCGGTGATGTTCAATCGCCGCAGGACGGCGTTGGAGGAAATCATGAGAGGCGGCTGCGACACCTCGACCCAGCTTCGGAGCTTCTCGACCTCAGCACACGCAGCCTGTCAACTTACAACTGCAAAAATGCTCCCCCTACTGTCGCCGCCTGGCATCCAACAAACTGCTGCAATAGGGTTCGGGTTCCCTGTGTCTTCTGCATTGCTGGGGTCTCCGCGGGCTCACCGATGTCGAAGGCATTGTAGGCACAGCCCTCCAGCATGACGGCGTGCACCGCCGCGATGCTCTGAATCCCTCGCTCAAGTACGATGGTGACCTCGGGGAACATGGTAGAATCGCGGGCGCATCGAGTACGCAGCTTGTGCATGTCTGCGCATGTCTATGGAAGCTAATCATGAGCGATGGCCTGCAGGTTCAGAGTCAGAGTCTTCAGAGCATTTCGGACGTTTAGGGCTTTTAGAGCTCTGAAGACTCTTGCATGACTTACATCTCCCACTAAGCCCCACACCACGTGCTCGTCAGCACGCCGCCTGTGTGCGTCCGGTGAGTTCGGGTCTGTCTGGGTCGGTAGCTCCAGGCTTTGCAAGGCTTTTCGTAAGACCTTGCGGATGGCATCCGTCATCTGGGCCACCTCACAAGCACTGCACTGCATAGGCACATAGCAGACGAAGCACATCTCCGGAAGGTCCTGAACAGGCCCTGAACCCGAGCCTGCAAGAAGGTGAAGCATCCATCCTGCGTCTCCAAGCACACGCTGTCGGGCTTTGCCAAAGCAGCGGTAGTCAACAGCTCACCGAGGTTGGTCTCTACGCCCGGCATGCATTGATGGCCATCAACGGTAGTGAGCGCCAGCTCCTCAAGAGTCGGTGCCATGTCCTCTAGCGCCATGAGTCTCAGCGGCGAAAATTCTCTACACACGCCGGTGAGGCTGGAGCTACAGAAAGCAAACTACAGGCTGGCGTGTGAGAAGATGCGAGCGGGTTTCAGAGAGTGCATTCACCAACCCATTCTGCAGTGCGATATCCTGCTCCGCTCAGCAGCTCACGAGCCCGTCCATGCAAAAATCTGATATCTGATGATATCTGAGATGCTGGCTGCGACTCCGATGAACGCGAAATCCTCGATCGAAAGTCTTCAGCAGGAAGGCTTTGCCATGATCCCAAAGCCCAGTCAAAGCTCTCAACTACAGATCCGATGCGAAGAGCTCCTGGGCATGCCGCTAGATGCATCAAAGACGTGCGCATTGCCGGCTGCATGGATCCTCGGTGCAAAGCACTCTGGACTTGAGGGTGATCTTATGTGGTGTCAGTGGCACTATTGAGACAAAACCCCCCCCATCAAAGCTTACGTGCTTATCGAGACCTCTTCGCAGTTGCGGGCCATTCTCAGACTAACAGTTGGCACAAAGGCCTGTGCAACTTCCAAGATGACCCTGCAGCTGACATCGCATGGCCCAGCAGCAAGCCAATGCAACCAAAGCTCCACCGCGTAACAATGAGTTTTTCACCCTCTGTGACAGGGCAAGCGCCATGACGAACAAGCTCATCACCCTCGCCGCGCGGACGGAGATTGTACCAGAAAACTGCAGCACCTCGCACATGCGTCAATGGTACTACCACATGTCACGTCCTCTGTAAATATAGTTGATTTCAGATGCTCGCACATGCTTACAAAGCACTGCTATGGTTTCTGGCTGGAAGCTGCAAGAGGACACTCAAGCCACAACAAGAACAGATCAAACAAAAACAAAATACTCCAGATGAACTTCTGGTCTTCTGGTGGGGGGACACTCCAGATTGACTTCTGGTCTTCTGGTGGGGGGACAAGAGATTTAAAACGATGCCGTTTGTGAGGCACAGGTTTCGGAATTGCACCCCAATAAACGATGTCGCTTCAGCAGCCACGGGCTTTTTTCGGAGCCAGCAAGAGATTTCAAGCGACATCGTTGTTGAAGCACAACTCCGGAATTGCACCCCAAAAAGATGCAGTAGAAAAGCAGGACTGCGTACGGCTTCGCGTGCAGGATCAGTATCCACAAGCATACATCCGCAACTTAACACATGGCGGACAGTTATGACCATCAGTAACCATTTTGACAAGCACATGGTTCCAGACAGACTTGATACCTTGAGTCTTTGGGACGATACAGACTCGATACCTTGAGCTTCCTTCGCGGACCGATACAAAGTACACGTGGGGTTTAGTCTACGGGGCTAGGCGTCAAGCATAATCACATCCCAGCTTACTTTCAAACAGACCTGCTTGCAATCGTGAGGAATCATGACCGACTTGAAGAACCTGCAAGAGCATCAGAACACTTTTTACTGGGGTTCCTTGCTGCCTTGGGTTCAAACCTTGACTCCGCGTTTACCTAAACCCAGACCTTCAGAAAAGAAAACCAGGCCCAAAAACATCAACCTCGGACTTAACTTGAAGGGAC
This sequence comes from Symbiodinium natans, assembly GCA_905221605.1. NCBI lineage: Eukaryota > Dinophyceae > Suessiales > Symbiodiniaceae > Symbiodinium > Symbiodinium natans. Next base: position 236,396 of record CAJNDS010002784.1, on the reverse strand, counting down.
AACGCTAGCATTTAGAACTTCCGCCCGAGCGCTGCTTGAAAAACTGAAAATCAAAAACCACTACAAGCCCACCCCCTTTTTCCTCAACAAAAACACCACAACATGTCTATGGACAGCTTGTTTGAGTTGAACAATGAGGTTCATGGGGCCGCGACCGTCGATGTTGACTCAGATATAGGAGCTTTGGACAAGACTCTGGAATGCCACAGGCATCTCCTTGTGACCCTCACATAACCCATCTTCTCAGTATCCTAATTACAAATACAGAGAGGCCAAAGACGCAAGAGTTACAGGAAGGTGAATTTGAAATGGTGCTTGTTTCTTGCTGTTGCTGTTTGCGTTGTCCTCTGCGCTTCACTCCGCACTCCCGGAAGCTGCAGCCTGGTTCTGGCTGTATGCTGAGGTCCTGCTGCACGAAGGTCGTTGCGCCACCACCTGCACTTGGAGAGCAGCTGAACTGTGACGGCGTGCTGGCGAACTGCCCCCCCCCTGGCCTTGCACAGCATTCAGGTAGATCAGAAATGTGGCTAGTCTGGGTCCCTGGCCTCAGCACTTTTTCATGCTTTTGCATGGATTGCCTTTGCCTTGTTCCATTTTGCTCCCCTGGAAGCCGGAGGCCATCTCCCGAGACTTCAGAAACGTTCAAAACTCAACGCGTCAGGGGTCCAACAGGCAGCACAGCATGGCTGCGGCGAAACTCCCGAACATCGGCACTCACTGGCTTCCACTCACTGTTGGGATGAGTCTGAGAAAAGATCCTCTCATCTTGCGTGGGCCATCTCAGTCATTGCTGGTCCTGGCGGTCGTCCCTGCTCTTCCATCGGAGTCATCACCACGTGCGCCCAAAAGCTGGCGTGTCCCCCAGCCACTCCCCACCATGGCCACAATGGCAAAGCCAGGCACAGAAAGCAACGCGCTCAAAACCAGGAACATCCGGGCAGAGTAACATTACAAACTCCGGGTTGAGCCGCCCAGCCTGAAGCAGAACGTGAACCTCTGCAAGGCCTTGCACGCTGCGCGACAGCATTGTCCATTTGTTCGGGGCATTTTCTTTACGCAAACGCTGCCAGCAAGGATAGGTCTGGGCAGTGTTCCCCATGATGGACGCTTGTACGGATCACAGTCTCCGGCCGCCAAGCCAGGTAAAGAGATTTCCAGAGCTCGTATGCGGCAGCGTTCCAAACAAGACAGCGTGTAGCTGTGGAATGTGCAGTTGCATTCAGGATGAGGACGCGCCACCAAAGTCCTTTGAGATGTACCATGTGCGTGTCTCCACTTAGGCTTAAACCGTCCCCAAGAGATTCTGCCTGGTTCAGAAACCGGGCAGGCAAGCCTTGGGCCTTTAGGGAGAACGGCTCGCCAGCTGACACGCTGTCGAAACTGATTGTCCGTGAGCACACCAAACAATCCTCGAAGAGCAGGTTCGATGAACCGATGAACCAGGCGATGGCGGCCTGACTGAGTCCCTTGAACTCCTCTACGAACCAAGTTTCGTCAGGAAGCTGCTTCGTCTCTCCATAGTGCATGAAGATGCGTGTAATCTTCAAGAGGTTTGCCAGATACAAGCTGACCCCTCGCGTGTACCTGAACAGCTGAACTCCGGCGTTGATGCGGACGAATCCATTCCTGGTCTTCGCCACGTCCTCGTTGCTACCCCACGGGACTTCGTGATGCCTATCATATACCGTGAAGGCATATTCCCAGTCTGTGCTATCTGGGCTTCGTGGCAGGAACCTGCCCAGGTCTTGCACAAACAGCATGTCTGAGTCAATGAAGACCATGTACTGGAAGTCTGAGTTTCGTGTTGCCTCAAACTGGGCAGCGACCCATTGCAGGAAGTAAATGTTGTTGAACACAACCTTTTCATCGTGCACCCCTGGATCACAGTTGCAGTGAGAGTCCCGGCACTCAAAACAACCCGTACGCCCGTCAATGCCAGATGGGCCCATTGAGCCCATGTCCTCGCTCAAGTAGTCAACGCCTAAACTTCCATGCTCCTCTGCAAATCGTCGGTGCAACTCTTCAAAGCTGCTTTCTTCAAACTCCACCCCTGCTGAGGAGAACAAATCCTTCGCATGCTGGAGCTGAGAGGCCTCAACCCCAACTGTCCATACTCTCATGGCGTGCCAGCCCTTCGGGAGGCCTCCGTACACCATGCGGTATGATGCAAGAAACGGAGCGCAAAACTTGTCGAAGTACTCCACTCCCATACACATGCTCAGGAACAGCGTCCTACCCTGTTGCGGGAGCTTGGACCCATCGACCTGGCATACAGGCACGGCTCGCGGATGACCCTTTGTCAAGGCACCATCATCACCAGCTGCCTCCGCTCGGAAGTGTGCCACGGCGCAGTCAAGGGAGAAGCAGTCAGTTCCAAAGTACAAAGAGCAGCCGCGGGCGCCTTCGGCAGTTGTCGAAACCCCATCCGGCCTCTCCAACTCCTGCATGGCTAGCATGCATTCCGCAGCATTTAGGACCGTCAGCTCCGTTGGGCAAGCCGCCCCAAGTTCAAAGACCACCTCGTGCACAGCAGAGTTCTGACCAAGCCAGAAATGAGAATTGAAATATTCCAGCAGGTGTCCTTCCACAAGAGGCTCCGCGTCAAGCGACTCTACGGCTGAAATACGTTCAGAGTCAAGCCAATCACCCGGCATGACAGCAGCGGCATCTTTGGACATCAGCCAACCGATGGTGGCAAAGGCTGAGATCTGCGAAGCATGACCAGCGAATGCACGCGAGTGCGTTGCGCTGCCGAGGAACATTGGCAAAACCAGGCGACCGGGCTGCTCTATGAAGCCGGTCATGATGACCTCGTTGTATCCCGCAGCTGGCACATGCTGCAGCCCTGTGTGCTACTGTATTCCGACTGTGTTTTTGGGCGACTAGAAGTGTTCGAAGTGAAATGACGAAAACAGATTTCGACAACAACGTGCAACCCGATGCTTCAACCTGACACCCTGCATCAGCCTGCAACACCCTGAAAAAACTGAGTGCTCGAATGCCTTCCTCGGTTTTGCTTTCCATCCCGGCCTGGATGCCTCTCATGAGACAGAAATTCAGTGTTGCGAGATGGCTGTTTCCAATCGTGTCAAAGGTGAGCTCCATGGCGGCCAAAGGCGCATGTAGCATCGGCCATAACCTCTGCAGCAAGTGGACAGTCCAGTCACGAGCACCGATGGCTCCAACTTTGCCGCTGCGCTGCAAGTGTTCTGCGGCAGCGAGGCTGCTCTTAACACAAAGCTCCCAGCCAAAATCACTGTGAGCACAAGGTGGATCCATTGAGCTTGCTGTCGACCGCCCAGAGCTTACGAGGATCAAGTTGATGCGCGGCGCACCAAGCACTTGCAGCATCCGGCTCACTGCCATGAAGGTGCCATCATAGCTCAAGTCTCCCGGATCGATTTGTGCAGATACGAATAGATCCGACCACGCAAGCGGCGCCCCGGCCACAAGCGTGGCGATTTTCTCAAGCTCCTGGTGCACGCTGCTACTCCTCACAACCACGTGGCGTCCACCCGATCGCAAGAAAACCGGCAAGCTATCATAGCTGGCAAACTTAGACTTCGCCAGGTTCCCTGGACCAAGAGCCAGAAGGGGCATCGCACGGCTGTCCATCGGGACAGTCCTTTCAGACAGCGACAGAGCATCAGTCTGCAGCCAGGAAGAAATCAACAGCCAACCTTTTCCGACCATTGAATCGCCCGCAAACCGCAGGTTACTCGCGCGGCGTGCCGACGCACCGTAGCAGCCTTAGCATCCTCAACAGCTTGCACTTTGCACTGCCTGTACAACGCCCTGCTGGAGCCAACGTCCCTGCAGTACCCGATCTAGTGCAAGATCTGCACGAGCACTGACTGATCGGAAGCACCAAGACTCACTGCTTCCGCGTGCGTTCACTCTCGAAACGCGCACTCAAGGGGAAAAGTGAACTGCATTTGGAAGCCTTAACCACCCCGCATCCCCTCCTCAACTGGGTTCTGGACCTGTGTCCTCTGCGCTTCCGAAGGCGTCCATGACCGCCACCTCCCTCCCCCAATCGAAGTGGGGCTCGTAGCGACCCTGCAAACCAGTATGCCAACTGATAATAGCAGGTCTTCGCAAGTACCAGTGTGAAAGCGACAACATTGTGCAGCCGGACGCGGATTGCCTGATTCTCGGCCGTGTAGTGGGCCACCTGTCCAAAAACATACAGGATCAAGGAAGGAAACACAGGCAAAAACATGGCATGATGCCGGCATAACATGGCTCAGATCTGGCCTGAAACTGCTCCGCAGACTGCAGGGACAAGCCGGTGAAGGCTTCAATCCGTTGGGAGATGTTCTGCAAGACCGGATCCTTCAGGCAAGATCTACCTGAGCCTTGTGATTTGAGCGAGTGTAGGCGCTTGCTCATGTCTGTTCCCTTCCTCATCCTCCAGCCATGCGGTCTGACTTCTCCGATATTTCGCTCGGACAAGCTGACCGGACTCTAAGACCACGCCGTCCTGTCGCAATCTGTCATCACCCACCCCACGGAAGGCCCGGTGGGCAGTGAGACGTAGAAGCTAAGGTGAACCTGCTGGGTTTTGAGGATGTTAAGGCGGTTAAGGGCTAAGGGCAGCAGCTGTCCTGCAGCATTGGCTTGGCCAGCGCGATGATGTGCCGGGCTTCTTCAGGCGATAAAAAACCTGCGCGGGCAAGGTGCCGGACATGTCTGATGAGCACTTGTCTTTCTAGACAGGTCATGACAATCTTTCACCGTGAGCTTATTTCACTGCCTCGTGCGCGGAGGATTTGCGGCCCGGGAAGATCAGACAGCACTTCAACATCCTGCAGTCATGATGCTCAATGCTGCACGCTTTCGGCACCAGCTAGCCCCCTTGTCACACCTATAGGCATGATTTGTTGGCGCAGTCCGGCCACAAACCAAAACCACCATGTTGCCAGCGTGCCTCTAGCCTCTACTTTTCCGGTCCTTCTGCTTCTGGGACTGAGAGCTCGCTGCTGCCTGCAGACGTGTGTCAGCAGAGTACCGGCACATTGCGGAACCAGCACGCCATTCGCAGAGGTTCGGGAAGTCATTGAACTGCAAATCTGCAGATGGCCTTGACATTGCTTGGAGCCGTGCACATTCGTTTAAAGCTGTCGTTCTCTTGCCACCAGTCCTCACGGCGGTGCATGGTCGGCAGGCTTGCAGCTAAACAAAGCGAAGCTAAACATCCTGGACTTTACTCGCCAGGTGCTTTTGAATCGCGTCGTCATACTGAACCCAGAACCAGGAAAAGTCACAGGTCATGTCAACTCGGAGAGTTCCTATGACGGAAAACGTGGTACACGAAATGTGCATGATTTGAAGCAGCATACCCCACTCCTCGACCCGAGGCCGGGAACCGGCAGGAAGCACCCCCGCTAAGATGCTCTCCGCCTCCCCGGAAAACTTTCAAAGCTGGCAGATGCTGGCAGATGCTTGCAGATGCCAAGACTTGGATTTCGCCGCGGACTGCAAAGGGCCATCTAAGGGAAATGAACCGTCCTCCCTGAATGGCCAGCAGCTGCTGGAAAAAAAAGTAAATCCCGCTGGCCTGCTGCAAGCTGTGCCGCTGATACCCGTGCACATCCGTGTCCTGTACACCATCTGCATCGACTGCCGCTGGCACGACACCCCCCAGCAGACTGTCGGGCACTGACTTCGGCATGACTGACCACTTGCACCAATGACAACCGAAAAACCTGGCAACTGCCTACAAAGGCCTGTTATTGAGAATGAGTTACAAGACCCGATATTGCCCATGTAGTCGTTCAGTTGACAGCATGGTGGCACGTTTACCTCCCCCCCGGCACGCCATACATTGTTTCGGAGCAGGGACGATACAAGCAACTGGCAGTCCTCGCTGCCAGCAGCCACCCACACGCCGACATGGCAGCGAATGCCTGCCTCTGGTGGGAACATTCAGTGCACAGCGATTCCATGTCCCTGAACAGGCAAAGAAGCCTTCGTACCTCTCCACCCTTCCACTGCTTTTGAGATCTGTGTCGCAAGGTGACTTGCCAGGGCATGTGCATGAGGTATTCAATGAGCAACCATGGTTTCATGAGGCCGACGGTGTACCTCGAGGTGCTCCACACCGTGAAGATTGCTACTGCCCGCAGCAATCGCCACCTTGCAGACAGTCAGCATAACCAGCACCGCACAACATCGATGTATGCGGGAGTGTCGTGCATCAAAGATGTGCATGCAGGCCCCACAGAAGCCACGACTCTAGCATCTCCAGTGCGGTCATTTGGCGACGTTGCAATTTCTCGCAACGAGACACAGTACCCAGATCTGAGCTTGCAGCCATACGACCTGCTGCAGGTCGCAGCTGCACTCGTTGACCGTCCCCAAAGCTGCGGGCGAAGAAGAAGTCCCCTGGCTTGAGAAACATGAAATCTCATCTCGCTCTGCTTGACTAGCAGCTATAGATGACACTAGCATGTACCCCGTGAAGGGTTACTCGACAAATTGTGAGGCTGAATGTCAAACACTTGCAAGAGGAGGAGTCGTATTGGCAGTCATCCTGCCTCCTCGAAAATCACCACTCTCGGGCCCGTGCAAGTACAGGTAGGCCGCATGTGTGCGGGGGTCATCCTGAGAGAAGAAAAGAGCCTTCCACAAATCTCCTTGCAACAAAAAACGCACACCACCGCTTCTCTGGCCTCACCAGCGATGCAAGGCTCGCTCTCGTTGTCCGCAGGCTCCTCTTGTCGAGAAAACAGAAGTGTCCCAGTGGCCGCGGTCCCCCCTCTGAAACGCTGATGACTACAGACGACAGCGACGGCGATCAATCATCGCAAAACAACACTTCATTTTATGACTCCGTGCCTGGTAAACGCAGCCGCTGTCTGAGTGGACAGGGTGGCTGTCTCCCACCTGCATGTGGAAATCACATTTAAGCAGGCTTTAACGGGTAAAGCTCAAAAGCTCTCGGGTGGCCTCGGCGGATGTGGGATCCTTCTGTCTACATACCAGCTGCGCAAAGTGGAGGGTGGCCTGCCTCGCTCCCATTGTTTGGGGCGCCGCGCAGGACTTGAGCACAAACAGCCAGACTCGGCTGCCGGCTGTTTCAGGTCGAAGAGATTGTCGAGCATGGTTTCTGATTCGAGATAAGAGGCACATCATGCGATATAAACTGGTGCATCAAAACAGGTGGCGGCCAAGTGCTGTCGGGTTGCTCATTATGTGCACCACCTCGCGCGAATTGCGTGAAATAGCATGTTGCAGAGAGCCACTGCCTTTCTACCACTCAAGCAGTCTCCACCCTGATCCAAACAACAGCTTGCAAAGAGTTTGACTGCATTTCAGTTCCTTCGGTCAAGCTTAGATGCACAACTCGAGCACGCACGTTTAGCCGACTCTTACCCATGCTTTCTGCGAACACAAATCTGGTGCAGGGTCATCCACATCATGAGCTGTGGCTTGCCGGAGCATCACATCCGGAAATGAAGGTCAATGCTCATCATGTTCGTGTCCTTACTGTATGCCTCACAGCCACCAGGCCTCCACGAAGCTTCGGGCAAAGGCCAACGCATCTCGTCGGCCTGCTTTTGCCTGCAATTCTCCAACACAGGACAAGCAGATCTTGGGCCTCACTGGTACTCTGGTACTGAAATCATGACACAACTGAGATTGCATGTCGAAGGATCTTGCAGTGCAGCAACTAACGCCCTGCTGCTACAGTATGAGTGCCACCTCGACACTGAAGCCGCGAAAACAAATCATCTCGCCAAAGGGAGGGGGTTGCAATGGCCTCTAGCCTGTACTGATTTAGGCACGTCTCATTGTGGTCTTCACGCGCCCATATCGCCCATTCTCATGATGCACATTGGCCGCAGCATCCGCAGAACTGCGGGGCATGGCCGAGCTACAAAAGACGGAAATTGTCTTAGGGAATCTCGGCACCCATCGCAAATGTCTATGCAAGCACTCAGCTTCCACAAAAACCTGCAACAGCAGGAAGTTGTCGTCGCAAGCTTCTGGTGCTCGTCTAGACTCCAGTCTCGCTAAACCCGACCCTCCAGAAGCACCAAAGGCAGCTCGACAGTGAGCACTGTGGTACAAACACTGTAGCTTCAAAAAGGTCACCTCTCGGAAGGAGACTTCTGTATTGGCCCGAATGCGGCCCCCGAACCATTTTTGAACTCTCAAAGCCGAGATGGCATGAGCTTTCGGGAGCCTTACTAAAACCCACTGACCCTGAGCAGAATCAGTATGCAAAGATGGCATCGGCTCCAGGCATCGTCAATGAAAAAGGAGCACAAAAAGTGAGCCCCAAACCTGCTCGACAGCCCAGTCGGCGGCATCCAGAAGCTGAATTCCAGCCCAAACCTGGCGCCAGAGCCCCACAAGATGACGGCGAATGACACGTCTTGACGTCTCATTGAAATTTCAGGCCTCATCCTTCTTGAAAAGACGAGCTCGGCCGCCATAGCCATCCCCTGGAACGACCACCTGTTATGCGGGATGTGAGTCAGCATCTTGACTCGGTCGCAACATGTTTGAGGGCAGCAGAATCAGCCTCAGGTGCCAGCGCAAGAAGCTCTTTCAGCAAAAGTGGAGACACAGCATCCTTGGCATACATTGCGAGCAACCATCCCAGATCACATGGGCTGCTTCGTCTGCTAAATTTTGTAAATGGTACGTTTCTTCACTGAGATGCTGATCAGTATCCTCTACGAGAAAGCGCCCGCGGAGTGGTTCATGTACGGAGAAGTTGCCACAGCCGCTGCAATGCAGATCCATGAAATGCGGTCGCCTGAGTGACACACTGCCTAAAGAAAGGCCCTGTCCAAAGCACAACATGCACATGTCCAAAAGCAGCTCACTGGCCAGGGGGCGTGAGACAGGATCCATCTTCGCGCATCCTACTCTCTCGATACACAAGCACCATGAAACGGGTTTCACTTTCTTGTCACAAGTGGGACAGCTGATTCCAACAGTTCACGTGCAGTGGAGCATTCAAGGAGACGGCATGACCGGAGATGCCACCATACAAAGGGAAGAAACACAACAGCCTGGCACTGATCTGCGGGTCCTGCCGCAGTCGACGACAGCAGCATCGGCCCTGTTCACGATCATACTTGAAAACGTGCAGGTCATGGAAGAGAACGCGCATGCACACGCCACGCCACGCAAACTGAAAGTCCCGCCATCATGATTCACCATTTCCGCACACATCACAGCACAAAAGCACGAAAAGAACCACATAGCAAAACTGTCAGTCGAACATGGACCGTAGATTTGACAAAGGCAGAATTCTTGATTTGTAACAAGTCTTGCCCAGAGCTGCATCTGCCAACACGACGTACACTTGAGGGCCGGAGGCAGGGAGGACGAAAGCTCGGGGGCCGGAAGCAAGAGCAAAGTTGCAAGAGAAAGTGCGGGCAGGGCCCAGTTGGAGGCATGCTTGAGGGGCCAGCGTCTTCTTTTCAGCCGTCGCAGTGTTGGGTAGATACTAGCTTCTTGCAATCAACTAGCTTGTTGCAATCAACACATCACTAGTGGGCGGCGACGCATGTTGTGCTGGGAGCCTGACTCACGCGCTGCGGTCAACACGCGACGGAGTCAGGTCTTGACGTAAAAACGCCTCCCCTTAAGGTATTGATATATCAATTTACCCCCCCCCCCCCCCCCCCCCACCCCCCCCCCTCCAAAACCAGGGAATTCGTGTGATGTATCAATTTACCCCCCCCCCCCCCCCTCCCCTCCCCCCCCCCCCTCCCCCCCCCCCATCCCCTCCCAAAACAAGGAATTCGTGGTGATATATCAATTTACCCCCCCCCCCCCCGGCACCCCCCCCCCTAATAAGATAGTATCAATAATACGCTGTTTTCTGGCCGTGGTCGGCCCCCTGCTGCTAAAGCAGATAAAACTCCAGCTTCGCTACGCGAGCTTTCGTGATAAGACAAAGCGACGGCTTCGCCGGCATGGTGTTGATTGGACCAACTCCCCTAGCTTTGCTGGCGCTGAAAACTTGAATTCAACGCCAGTGCGCCCCTGCGTTTAAATACATCTTCGGATCGGCCTCTTGAGAAATTGGCGCGCGAAGGTGTCCAACAAAGAATGGTGGTTTGAGCAGGCGCCCGAAATTCTTGACGCTGAAGTACACTTGGGGAGGCGGTGGGGGGATTACGAAGGCTCCCGAAAAACGAGCTTCACACCTGGGCGCAAGCGCAGTTGGGCCCAACCCCCTTCTCCCTCCCCACCCTCCCCAAAAGAAACGACCCTGAAGGCCGAAAACCCACGAAAAGTGCAGGGCCGCGCAAAGCTGGCTCTAAGCAGTACAGAATGATAAAGGCTGCTGTATCTTGATGCGTTCCTTGAATCGCAAGCTGTGCATCATGGGAGCTTGAACAATGTCACATGTGCAGCATGCCCTCTGGAACCATAGACATCTGCATGCGCATGCGCAGGAGAAGATGGGGAGGAGGTGGGACTTCCGAGGACGCTTGCGCAGCAGAAAAACCAAAAGGCTGTTGGGGGAAACCAAAATGCAGCTGAATCATGGAGTTCTACCACATTCCACACACACATTCTGGGAGGCCCGACCACAGCAAGTCCGCCAAAGAAATGGCCCTAGCCTTGGCTGAAAGATGCCGAAGGCGGGGCCAACATGAAGCACGCTCACGTGTCCCAAGCGCTGCAACGCAGCAATGGGCTTTGCTAAGCTTGCAGCGAGCCCTCTCATGCTCCCCAGCCTTGGAATCTTCCACGTTCAGCTCCGATCGGTTACGTGATGTTTCGTGCGATGAACAGCACCAATGCTTTCAGCAAAGCTAAGGTTCTCTCTGCTCGCACACTCAAGCCCATGCTGGGGTTCTGGCTGATGAGTCTCTCATGCGAAAGGTCCCATCCGGCACCAGTGCTCACCAGTGTTAGTTGTTTGGAGACTTCAATGTAGATTCCCGTTGGCATGTAGGGGATGCTGGTGACATGGGAGCTCGAGTCCGCCACTGCAGCAATCCATCAAACTAGCAGTGCCCCCTCAAGATTACATCGTCAATCGTTCATCATTCTTCTTGTGGTGATGCCGTGTGTTAACCACTCTTGCCAACTGCCATTCCCACGCATGATGCGGAAGTCCATCTGTAGAAGCCGACGCAAGGGCAGGATACTTCGCGCAAGGCACCCAGCTTCAGGTGCAGGAGGGTAGTACCTGAGCCTTGTCGATAAGGACACGCCGGAATTCAGAAGGGGCGTCTGCCCGAGCAGCCAGCCTGGCTGCCACACAAGGCAAGCTGCAGATGTGGCTAAGAAGCCTGCATTGTATTGTGCGGCCCGTACAAAGTAAACGAGGCGGCCGGGCAGGCTGCTTGACATGTGCAGCATGGCTCCTGCCCCAGAGGCATGAATGTCAAGCCGCCCACATCCACCGACTCCTTTCCAAGATCTGGCCTAGCGGTAGGTCCGATGCTCGACGAGAAAAGTTCTCGGCAACGCGCTCCAGCAACAGTGTGTCCTTAGTGATTCAGGGAAGCTCGGCGAGCATTATGCCACATCCCGACTGGAGCGCTGCACATGGTTGCTTTACACGATGTTTCACAATCGAATCCAGATCATAGCTGGGAACCGGTGGCGCATCTTGTGGGCTTGAGGCATGCAAATGTATGCAGGCAAGTAGGCAGTGTCTGGTTCTTTGGCCGAGGAGCTGGTAAACCTCCTTTATCGTTGAGCTGAACCAAAGCGCGTGCAAAGTGGGCGAGTTCCAGATGCCTCCGAGGCAGCTTTCAATCCAACTCCAGTCTCGGAGTACTGATGTTGATGACATGAACCTCTGCAAAAGGCATGGCAACTCCTGCATGACCTTCAACATTGTCTTTTTGGGGATGTGAAGGACGTACTGGCTTTGTCAGTCAGGACCTCTTCAAAACACCGCAGCCTACGCCCTTTCACAAGAATCTGAGTGTGGGCGATGCCTGTAGCTCGGCTAATTTCCAGTTGGTTGCACGGTTCATATATGCTCCCGAGGTATGGCAATGCTCACAGTCGCCTCATGTCGCCAAGTCTTTTCTCAGCCTTCATTTGAAGCCTGGCATGTCGTAGCATTCTTCTTGTTTGTCCATCTTGCAGGCACTGACATGAACCTAGCCCATTGCACAGTCCGAAGCTAGCAGCATGTAATCTGCCGAATATGCTCGCTACAGCACATTGGAAACATGCCCGCTTATCCACTTGACCGCATCAGACCGGTCAGCAGTTTGAAGTTGCTTCGAACTCGGGCCAGCTCCACTCGCGACAAAAGGCGACAGCCTCAATTCGCACCTTGCAGCCACTCTGAGTGCCATGCAAGAAGCAAGTTCAAAACACGAGGAAGTTTGTCGATTGCATGGTCGTCTACCAACTCTGATGTCAAGCGCTGGACTACAAGGAATGCGTAGCATGTTATCTTTTTGGGTACCGCTTTCAACAGGAACGTCCAGCCGAAGGCACCCTCAAATAGCGTGGCATGGGCATGGATTCGCGATTTATCCCAAGATAGCGTGGATAGGTGCACGGGTACCGCACCATCCGACTAGAACCCACCAATAGACAATGGATCCGAAACAGAACTATCTTCCAAGATCTCCGAAACCCTGAAAAGGTCTTCAATCATGCACAGGCTACGTACCAGTCTCACTCGTGTCAGCACGGCAATCGGTGAGCACACCAAGGCTTTGTGAATCAGCCTAGTGCCTAGGCGTTTGGCTTGAGTGGACGGATCAGCTAGCAGCTAGCGGCTGTTGTCTCGTGTTCGTCATGAAGCGGCCCCCTCGCTGTCACCTCCTCTGGCATGGCTTTGCGTGCCACAATTCCTTCGGCGACCCTGTCCTTTCCTCTCTTGCTCGCTTACTACTCCGCTTGTGCGCTGTTGTTCCGGTCTGGAGGCATCATGCGACTCTTCTGCGTCAAGCTTTTTAACATTTTAGAGTTTTGTGGCAGCCCGCACAGCAAGAGTACGTTGAGTAAATGAACTTGACGTGCGCACCTGCGGCAGGTGCTGGACCGAGAACGCTGCAAGAAAGCGCAGAGCCAGAACAACATCCTGAACACACAGCGCACGGCTCAGTTCTGACCACTCGGACCATTCAACATGGCTGCAACGTGAACTTGGGTACCACTGAACGGGTCATGCAGATACGGGAGAAAGAGCTTCGGAGCTCCAGCAGTGGCTTTCAATTCAAGGGCACTTTGACAAGGAGTATTAGAGTCAAGCGGGATGTTGTTCTGAGAAGGCCACGATCGGTCTCCAGTGGTGACGCCGGAGACGCCATCGGAGCTCCGCAAGGACAGGCCTCTCGACTTCCAGCCCGCGCAATGCCGCGCACACACACACACACACACACATCCCCCCTCTTTCAAGTGACTGCGCATTGCCTAGTGCATGTGATCTTGACATATCTTGACAGCTGGCCTCAGGGCACCAACCCATGGACAGTAGTTGAGGCGGCGTAGAGATTGAAGGCACAGCGTATAGTCCCTGGCCAATCCAGCGATGCAGACAACTCTCTTAAGACCAGGCACTGACCTCCGAACAAGTTTTGGGAGGTCCTTCCGCCATCCCTTTACGCGGCTCAGTGCACGCCTCACCGTGCCCCGCCGAAGCTCCGCGCCGCAGCGGAGGGCCTCACAAAGATCTTCGACAATGCCCACACTTTATTGCACTGATCCACGCTTATCCACGCTTTCACGATTCAGGTGGAGCTCGGGTTGGCGGCGCTTTGGTTGGCCTCGGCGAGGCCGCAGAGCAAGTAGTCGTCGCGCCACGACACCTGCGGAAAGTGGCACGAACGTTCACGATGACCGACTTCCAGAACCACTCAACTGAGCTTGGGAATTTGGTACTTCAGGGTTTGCGGCTTTGGGCCTTCGGGCTTCGTAGGCAGGGCATTGCTTCGTAGGCAGGCTTGCGTGAAGTTAACGTAGTCCCTTCCATTTCGGGCTTCGGCTCTTGGAGTAGGACAATGACTTTGCACATGGCCTGCGCACAGCTGTCCAGGATTCCTGCAACATGACTGACCTGACAAAGCACACACACACATGTCACACACATCCGCAAACGTCGCACGGATTCGGGGCCAGCTTGAGCGCTCACACCTTGAAGTGTCGCAGGGAGTGGACCGCTGTTCGACTCAGGGCTTCCCATGTCCTTCCAAACAAAACAAGATCAACAACAGAGTCAACCGCCAACAGACGACAAAAGAATGGGATGATTGTCAAAGAGGTAGGCAACAACCCTACGCTTCTCTACGCGGTTCCTCTTGTCACGTGTGCCTGACTTGGCTGCCTGCCGGAACTGCAGAGGCCTTTCGTGCAACGTGCAAGACAGGATGGCGTTGCTGTGCATTGCTGTGCGCTAACCGGGAACCGCCGAGACGTTGACAGACTGAGGTGCTGACACATCTTCAGGACTTGCCAGCTTCGTGAACAAGTCTAGGCTCTCTTGAGAAAGATGAGGTGCTGCCTCGATACATGCTGAAGTGAATGATAAATCAGGCACTGTGCTTTCGAGTCGAAGAGCCTCCGATGCACCATGGCGGCCATGACCCCAAACCACAAAGGTTGAGAGTTTTCAAAATTTGCAGCCGATGCAGGTGGCACCTTCAATTACATCTTGAAAGTCGAAACATGCAACTCCTGTACATACATCGATCAAGCTTCACACTCTGCTTCTGCTGTCGCCATGCGAAGGTTGATGGGCAACATTGAAAGGCCTCTCTAGTACCAACGATACAAACGTCAGACAGCCTTGGGCTTGGAGATGCGCTCGAAGATCGAGGCCGGCCCATGATCCAGACTTGCCGCGCTGGAAGAGGCGGCGGTGGCTGGCGTCGAGAGGTGCCTCTTGCAGCTCTCGCAACTGGACATGCCAAGTGACCACATACGACCGCATCTGCCCCGTGAGTCGCGGCCTGGCCACGCTTGCAGGCCGGGCGCGCAGGCAAGCGCCAAGCGGCAGGCCAGGGCGAAGCATTCGCGTCTTGCATTTTGAAAGTGTGAGCTTCAACACTTTCAAAAATATCCAAGTCTTTCAAGCACTTGAGGAGCTCATAACTTAACTAAGTAGGTGATTCACCTGGGTGCTACAAGAAATTTGATGACTCTTGACCGCTGCTTGCATCGGCTTAATCGCAATTACATTCCAATGAGGTTCTCGAGATCTTGCTCTTTGCGAGCTTTTTCGAGCCATGCCAGGCTGACACCACAACCTGCCTGGGGCCAAACCTTGAATACAAGCAAAACACTGCGTTAGCCAAATGTGTTCGAAACACTTCGAAAGAACGTGTTGATGTGTTCATCTCTCAGTGGATGTTCCCCCTTTGACAGCTGTTTTGTGCAAGACCTGGCAAATCATCAGAGCACACTTGGCCTTTTAGCAGGTGAGGCAAAAGAGAGGCTCTCCCCATGTTTGCAAACTGTAAGTAGCATGCTTGTCCCCGTCTCCCATTCACCAGGCTGCCGTGCTGGCTTCCGCCTCCTTTACAGTACCTTCCGAGAATGTTCCTTCCATTCGTTCTTCCTTCATCTGCTATCGAAGGCCCTCACACTTGCATGGCGCCTGCATGCCACTGACCTTTTCTGCCACATGGTCTCTGAGCACAGGGGCATTGCCCGAGAGTGTGCGAACTTTGCCCTCCTTCCGAGTTGGGAAGAAAGAAGATGTCACGCGATTGTCTGCTTCGGGAGCACAAAGCCTCTCGGCAGCAGAAACTGGCAAGCTTGCTTGCTCTAAACACAGTAGAATACCGATCTGTGTGCCGGAGCTGTCCTCCAAGCCTGCGCACTCAGCAAGCATGCTGCTTGTGCACCTCAGAAGCCAAGCTTCTTGGTTGGCAGGAGGCCATGACAAAAGATAGCCTGGGCCGAAAGGCCTTCCCGTACTGAGCCCAAAGCGCAAGGAAGAAGCGGGGATCTTGCCCTGTGGCCAACTTGCCAAGCATGATTCCTGAGAGGCGAATGGGGCAGGCTGAAGCAAGGATGAGCTGATGAACCATGAACATCCATGAACTCTTCTTTCCACCTATACCAACCACTAAGAACTGCATGTAACATCATGGAACCAGGTTCGGCAGACCTTTTGGAAAGTCAGCCCAGGATTCAGACCCTCAGCCCCTGGCCCAAAGGAGTAGGCGGCAACCAAGCCAAAAACGACAAACAGGGCCTGTTGGCTCATGTTCAAAGGGCAGACTGAATAGACTGAGAAGATTGACTTTCTGGAGGCCCTGAACGCGCAGGGGTTAGCCACTCAACAGCAGTAACTTGCAAAGGCTACTACGAACATAACATCAGCATTCTCTAAGTCTCGACGACGTTCTTTACTGCAGGTACACAATCGCTAAAAAACTGAGACGAGCTACTGGCTTCGCAGCTCTGGCATGCAGCAGGTCTCCAGCACTGAAACATGCGTGCTCGGAAATGCTCACAAGGCCTTGCGGATGAGAGCACCGAAACCTGCCAAGGAGAGCACATTGCCCGACAGCAAAGGGCCTGCTGCACTATGAGGGGCCTGTCGGCTTCTTCTCCCGGGCCACAAGCTCTTCCTCGCAGCAGCAAAGCTTACCGCGAGCAATCATTGAGAAAGGAGGCCATCACCTCGGCAGACCAAGGAAGCTCTGCCGCTGGCTTCGCGGAAGGTGCTGCCTTGGGAAAATGGGCGTGGACTTGCCGCCAATCAGCGCCGCCAGGTACAACCAATCGCGACAAGCACGGAAGATCGACGCTTCCATGACTGCTGAGCATGCTTTGTGGCTTCGAAGGCAACCTGTCAGCCGATCAGTCAAACCAGGGCACCTCCAAATAGCGTTTCATGTCCTCCTGTGCCAAGACAGGCTTCACATCACCAACCACTCAGAGAGGTCCCTTCTTAGCATGGGCTCTTGCACGGTCTAGCTCCCTGAAAAGCATTCGACTGCATCGTCATACACAGAACCGACGGGTCCTTCGTTGCAGAGACGGATTGGCCCCTGGCCTGCAATACAAATATGCCAGGACAACAGACTGACTGCTTGAACTGCTCCAGCCCGCCCCCGCACGTGGCATGTTGCACTCACTTTCATTGAGCGCTCCTGCATCCACTCGTCGGCAGTCATGGGATTTGTCTTGCCCGCCACATGAGGATACGGGCACCTTGCCAACAAGATCCAACAAGCTTGGACTGGCGTTGCATTTTCTCGGCTCATATCTGAGATCTGTGCTCCCGTGGATAGGCATGATGCCTGAGCGCAGTCGGATCGATATCTCGATTCAGGAGCGCAACCACCTTGTTCATGACGGCTGGCTATGAGTGTCTCTAAGTGTGGGGCAGCCATTGGGCAAAGAGGCGCCCATGCCTGTTTGCACCGGTCCCACGACTCTTGTTCGCCAGCAGACCATGATGCGCCGTAACTGCTTTCAAGGCACAGGGGCACAGCGCCACCGTGCTGGGCGGCAACCTACCGAGGCAACACTGAACCCACAAGGCGCAGATGCTCTCCGTTTATGCAACAGCAACGCAGGACAAGAAGTGACCGTGTACACCTCCTCCAGGTCTCTCGTCCCTCTCTCACAAGATCATATGGGTTTGCATTTTAATGGGGAGGCGCGCGGCAAGTGTTGGGGTCGGGGTATGTTTCGCGGGTATGTTTCGGGGTATGTTTCGGGGTATGTTTCGGGGGTATGTTTCGGGTATGTTTCGCGCAATCATGAGCTACTTTACCTGCAATTTCGGGGGTATGTTTCGGGGGTGTGTTTCGGGCATGTTACGGGGTATGTTTCGCGGGGGTGTGCAACCCGTGTGCCCTTCTTAATAAACCTGAGCCCCCCAAAAAAACACAAACCCATATGGAAGAGTAGATGAACTTGCCTTCGCCCTACCTTTTCTCCCTCTTCTGGAGAGTTTGCAGAGGATACCACGTGTGCTCCAGCACGTGTGCTCCACACGCAGGCCTCACGGAGACGATCCGCCAATGGACGCGAAAGCCTGGCAGAGTCTGCAGCCGAAGTCAAGCGTGGCCCAAGACACGCAATAGCCGCATGGCTAAAAGGTGCTAAAAGCCCCAAAGCGTCGCCCGAGGAGCTCCCGTGGAGCGCGGAGAGTGGCAGAGGGCATTGCCGCAACGAGCTCCAGGATCTGCTCCGGCGTCGCCTCTGTCAGTCTGTGCATGCCGCAGATGCTGCGTAGATGCGTTCATGCTGCATACACGGCATGCACTGTTGTGCAACGTCGTGCACTTGCATTCGCAGACATTGGCTCAAAGACTGTGACCACTCCCAGGCCTCCGGGGCGGCAACCTTGGCTTCAAGGCTTCCGAGCAGTGCCTGGCACAGGATACCCTTTGCAGACGGAAAAGCATCATTCGGGAAGACAGCTGACGCTAGCTCATGAAGACATAGCTTCTGTAGCTCCATTGCAAGGCTCTCACACTGCAAGTACCGTCCAGAAGAGCCAGCATGACTTAGCACCTGCTGTTTTTTCAGCCGTGCGCGCCTCGCACTCATTGATGCAGCAAACGGAATAGATGCTGGATGAAGCCACACAGTTTGATTGCGAGTTGACATAGTTTGGAATGAAGACTGCCAGGTGAGCTGGGTCCGACCTTGGGGCACATGACAATGCCGAATTGGACCCTCGTGCCGTTCCCACATGACACATGCGGATGGGAACGCCAAAAGAAAACTCAAACTTCTAGTGCGTGGAACTAGGTGCGGCGCTCATCCAATGCTCCCAACTCCCGCAGATAGTCGATGCTCTCCTTATGGCGCTTGCAAGACATTCTTGCAAGAAGTGCTTGCCAGAAGTGCTTGCACGAAGAATATGTGCCAACAGTACATCCTACCAAGAATAGCTGTCGGCAACTAGCAAATCTAGCGAATCAAACCTCAAATCTCCAAGCGCTTCCAAGTTTCAGAGAACTGCCACTGCCCGCCGAGTGCCGCAGAGTAGAAGTCCTGTGCCACTGCAAACTCAGCGCCCTGGTGCATAAAGTGCACCAGATTCAACGCTCGTTGTACAAGAAGCTGCGTCCTTCAGCAGAACGCGTCCAGTATCGGCGTGCTCATACTTGACGAGCAAACCTCAGCCACCGCAAGCAGTTGGAATGCCCATATCGTCATTCTGAGAACCGTTGTACCAAGCCGCTCTTCAAGTCACGACACTCCGAATCCTGCCACCGACCATAGCGCTCACCAATCTCCTTCGCGGTTCTCTGTCTTCCAGGCTTGGCGAAGCTACTTAGCAGCTACTTCGTTTCGGATTTCGGGACCCAAGGTCATGCTCCTCAGAGTAGCCTAGTTCACCTGCACTGGAAAAAGACTGAAGTCCTCAACAATCTGTGTGGCTGCCCGGAAGGAGAAGTTGTCTGGCGAGAAGTCGGCGTCTGCGTCCTGACCAGGCCGAACACGACTGGCTCGTTTTGACATCCAGAATACAGAATCTGGGCATAATGGCACAACGAGAGCAAATTCCTGGATGCTGCTAGACATGAGCTTTGGCGGCTATACTGTCCTTCGACGCAAGCACGCTCCCGCGCACTTGCATCGTGAACTTTTGTGTTTCATGCCAGCCAGGGTAGCTCTCGACGATCAGGGCACGCTCCTTGCAATGTCACGGGATGCATGGGCGCAGCATCTGCAACCCAAACAACAAATATGTCGTGGCACCCTAACGCGGTATTCTCCAAGTGCCCGCCAGGACTCTTTCGAAACTGTGGTGGCTGACAAGTTCTGTGTTCCAACAAGGAAGATGGTCATGTAGGTGTCGATCAAGTCCTGCAGCACCACCTGCGACGAACCGCGCGGATTTGCTCACAGCCCCGCAGCGACGCGTCACGCACATTGCTGCCTCATGTCAAGTGTAGCGGATCTCTTCTCACGGAGCCTAAACTTGAAACGACAAAAGCAAGAAATAGATCTTGCCTCCTGCACGCGATCGGCCATCGACAAGTTGTGCGCCTTTAGTCTTACCAAGCCTAAATGCAGCAGATCTGCAAGCATCTGCTGTATCCTTGCAGCACCTCGTACACAACGGCGAGTCGACTCACCGCCTCAGGCACTGACGCAGTCTACGCTACGCGCAACAGCTTTGCAGCCACAAGACAAGCGTCTTAAAAACAGTAAAAACAGAAGCAATAGAAGCACGAAGAGAAGCACAGGAAGGCAGCATCTCGCCTCGTCATGGATCAGGTGCTCCAAGGTGGCTGCAAGCACAGTCAGCTCGTGAAGGCCAAGGCCTTGGTCCTCGCGGAAACGCAGTGCTCCACGAAAGCACTCTACGAGAGAACAGGCAGATGGGCTCAGAATGCTCTCAGAAGGATGAGAAAATCCGAATTTTGCAGTTTTCGCTTAGACTCTTCGCTCATGCCCCCAAGGTCCTTCAAGCGATCTTCGAACAGCGACAGGACAAAGGATGGCACGTGCTGATCAAGAACCTGCCACGCTGTTTCGCAACAAGAATCTCTGGACTCAAAAGACTACTTGCGCCAAATTTTGACAAGATTTCATCCCCAAGCTTATTTGTGCTCGAGACAGCGGCGCCTCCGTGGTGGTCATGTTCTTCCAGTTCATGCCATTGGCTTCGAGGCCCT
Organism: Symbiodinium natans; assembly: GCA_905221605.1. Classification (NCBI taxonomy): domain Eukaryota; class Dinophyceae; order Suessiales; family Symbiodiniaceae; genus Symbiodinium; species Symbiodinium natans. The sequence goes on along the minus strand of CAJNDS010002784.1, from coordinate 215,844 downwards.
GGCCAATACAGCTGAGCCCTTCTTGGGAGAAAACAAAAGCAATGTTCTTGCATCGACAGCAGAAGGGAGAGGTGAAGAGGAGACGTCTGCATCTGCGCATGACCGTGAGACGAAGAGGCACACACACACACAAGGACAGAGCTTCGACAAGCCTACAGCTACTTGTGAGGGTGGCGCGAAACCCCACCTGACCCCAACGAAGTCGGTACTCTTTGTCCCTGGGACTGCAGTGTCTCTCTGAGATTTGTGACTTGCCGCAACCCTGTCCTGTGAAGCTGCCAATTCACCAAGTCTTGCGGGGAATCAAGGAATGCAGGCTCGGTTGGCCACTTTGGTCAATCAGCGGGTACGGTATCCTCTTATGTGCACTCGCTGGCATGCATTTTGTGCCGTGCCGAACACCTTCCTACTACTAGGAAGAGTCTTATCACGCACTGGGGGGCTGCACCTATAGATTGAGACACCCCTCCAAGTAACCAGCCGGGGCTGGTTCGGCTTTGGTTTTCCACTGTGGTTCCACATGTCAAAGGTCAGGGTTTCTGCGACATCGGAGCTCGGAGACGGCCATATTTACGGGGAGGCGCTGGCATTCCCCATACCAGCGCCCTGGCGTTGGTGGTATCTGAAACTGTCGCAGCGTGTCTACCCGGAAAACGATGTTTTTCGCAGACCGTGGGTCTCTAAAATTGTGTTGGATGCCCCCGCATGCTTCAGCTTTTGCCCCTACCCTTTTGGCGGGGGTGCGATCATCCTGGCCTTGATGTACATGGCATGGCGCTGGACAAAGAGCCGGTGCAACACATACCTGCCAAGTCACAGCTATGGGAGACCCAGTCGGCTCTTGTGCATGCTTTGGAAGCCTGGCTGCAGCATCTTCCAAGTTGCCGTAAGCGTTCTTGGGCATGGCCTCGTGCAAGCCGCTAAACTGCTGCTGCCCGCCTGAACTACCTTCTGCACATGTCAAGTCTGCCCAACCTGTGTCACCTGATTTCCCTGTTACCTGCAGAGCTCTGGATGTTGTGGCCTGAAAGGTGGGCCGCAACGCCGTCTCAATGGTTTTGAGACGCTTCTCAGTGACGCGGTTGCCACCTGCGAGGACCACAGCTTCGAATTTGTTCAACCATCTCGATCATCTCGATGCGCTCCCAACAAAATGATTCCTAGTCCCAGAAGCGTCCGGAAGTCATTAGGTATTCGTAGCAAAGCTGAGGCCCCAGGCTACCAAGGGCCGTCATCACCTAGATAGAGGGCAGGAAAGCACAAGCAAGATTCTTCGAGACCGTCTCCCAGTGATGAACATAGGAAGACGCTGAAAATCAGAGAGAAAGCCACGGAAGCCACTATCCTGCCTCCTGCAACACCGTCTCTCGGAGCTGCTCCGTGCCTTAGCAAACAAGCAACAGTTGTCCCGATGAGACTGTCACGCATGAAAAATCAAAAATCTGAAAGGGAGCCTTGGGAATGACCTAAAATAACCTGACCTTGGCTCCGTCACCTTAAGTGTGCTGACATGCCTCGACTATTATCACCAAGCAGCTCATGGACCCCGCATTCGCGTGGAGGTTTCCTCGAAGAGAGGCCTCTGCACCACGAAGCGCGGCAACGACGAAGAAAAGACGGAGAGCCATCCTCGGTGGGCCCAGCGTTCAAGCGAGCTGCTTTGCTTCGCTGCCGAACTTAACATTCCACAAAGCACTACTGCTGCCTGCGACGAAGGCCAGCCAAGCCTGGTTAATGTTGCACAGTCTTTAGTATGCGGGACCCCTTTTTCATGGCCCCCAAACAAATGGGGGAGGGGGCGGGGGGGGAAACCGCCCTTCAGGGTCTCAACCCGAAGGCCTGAAGCTTTCCAGCCTTTAAGATTCCTGGAGCCCAAGGCCTCAGGGCCTCAAGCCTTGCTGCGAAAGCCCTTAACCCTAAACACAAACCCTGAAAAGAAAATCATCCGAAAAAAACTTGGTATTCTAGAGGGTAGCCAGACAAACTTACTAAAGACAGTCTGACCGGCCTCTGGGCTACCCTATCACAAAATTTGTTTGGGGCCTCGTTTCGTAATGAAATTCCATAAAGCTTTACATGGAACTGGCCGGGCTTAGATATCTGGATTCTCCGTGCTCTGGCTCTTTCAGATTCCTGGAGCTCAAGGCCATCAGGGCCTGAAGCCTTACTGCGTAAGCCCTTAAACCCAACACACAAACCCGTTCAAAACAAAATAAACGTCCGGAAAAAACATGTGATAATAGCGGGTACCCTAGGCAAACTCAGTTCGCAGAAAAAACTTTGGAAACTTGTGATTATAGACCCTCCTTATACTAAAGTCAGTCCAACATTATGACTGAATCTGCGGCCAGGGTCATGCTCGACATGGAATCTGCCTGAAACGAACAGGGCTGAACACTGGCCAAGTGAGCTTACTCGAGCCTGAGAGCTGCGCAGATCACACCGAAACATCACTTGAGGACCAGCGCGCTGCTGCGCACTGTGCACAATGTTGCACAACTTGCACACTGTTGGCAGAGGCCTCTCAGATCCCTCAATCAGCGGCTTACCTCGTCCTTCACCTGCGTTTTGCTGTATCCCAATGTCAAAACAATAACTAAGAAACAATTCATCCACACGAGTCACCACTCTGACAGAGTACTCATCCTCTTCGACAAATTGCATACGGAGCATCCCGAAGCCCTGGCTCTGTGCTACCTTTTTTGGGTTGTCTGCGTCAGCGTACGAGCGCGACCACATGAGCCACACCAGCACGTAGGCACAGCCAACGCGAGCCTGGACTCAGTGTCCCAACATGGCCAAGACCAAGCAAGCCCGCGCTTTGAACTTCACAGTTTTCAAGGGCATCGCACCTTGCGGCGGCCTCACCGGTCGGGGCTGCAGCAGCCGCTTGCAGGGCATACCGAAGCCCAGGCAACCCTCCTGCTCGTATCTCAAACTCGCTCAATGATCACACGTCGGCTTGACTTCGTCAGGATCTACGGTTAAAGATCCCAAAGTTTGTGGCTTCCACACGCTTGGCATTTCTCAAGTCCTTGCCCCAGCCGCTGACCATCAACGAGGGCCCACTCTCAGACTCCACCTCAAAGAACGAGAAGAAGCCTGTCAAGAACGATTGACATGCAAGCTCTTGTCTGTGCCAGTGTCTGGATCGCACTCACTCACAGGGCTGCATGGCACGCCTCCACAGCTGACTCCGACACAGCCTTGGTTCAAGCAGCGTGCGCCTGATACCTGGGCCATCAAGACTGTCTGAGTCCGGCCACGGCCTGACAAAGGGAGCGCCGTGGGCTTTGGAAGTGTGGCCAATGAGCCTTGGCCACACTGACCTGTGACACATTGACAGCCGGAAACTGCGAGTACAGTTTGTACTGTTTGCGTGCCAAGCATATGAAGTCGGCCTCTCCGATTATCGCCAAACGTGAAGAGGGCACCCTCCTTCATGGATTCGGCATGGATTCTGCCGATTTTAACAAGAGACAGCAGTATATGCCCCCTGGTAAGTCGCACAAGTTTGGCCGACCGCGCTTCGTCGACCACAGCAGAATGGAAGCCGCCCAGCGACACCTTCACAGCCTTCAGGAGGCCTGACCAGGGCCAGGGGAACATAGACGGTCTGAATGGGGGGATGCGAGAGATTGCCAGTCAGATCCATGTATACAAGAGTCAAGTTGCTCTGAGATATGTGAAGCCAATGGCTTTTGACCGTCATAACCAGGCCTGCATGACCAAAAAACTGAACAGGTCGGGGAGCGTTCGCCTGGTCAAAGACAGGTAAAGTTGCCAAATGGTGCACGGCACACTGAACAAGCTCACCTCAGGCAGTTCCGCACGTGAGCAATCGAGGCCAAGCTGGCCGTAGCTGTTGCCTTGACTGCCATCAGGAATACAGCTCTCAGAAACTATCTGCTGCTTGGGCTACTTGAAGATACTTATGGCGAGATCGCATGAGATTCTGAATGGCATCACCACCGATGTGCACCAATGTGCCAACTGCATTCAAAGACGCATGGCCTTCCCCAAATTTCTAGATGCTGGACAGTGCAATTGCGAATGGGCAGCTGCCCCAGGTCCATAGCATTCCATCCTCCGTTATTGCTGCGCTGTGGTAGCCTCGAGTGGGCGTTGCGGCTGTCAGCGAAAAAGTGCCTACTCTTGAAGGCTTTATGAGAGGCCCGCCCTTCAGCAGCTGAGTACAGGCAGTTGAGCATGAATGGCACACCGCCAGCCCCCAGCCCAAATCCATGCACGCTCTGTTGGAATCCGGAGCCAAAGCCAAAAAAGTGATGCCTGCGCAATGATTCAGGCGAGCAGCCCCCGGCCGCGATTGCTGTCACCACTTTTGGGATGTCAAGCAAGCGCGGCTCTGGCTGCTTGAAGCTAATGCTGCTTGGCAGCAGGCCTCAGCTTGCACCATCTTGCATCCCAACTCTTTTACTAACATGACTTCCCCCATCAAGGCATCACGTGCCCTGCTACAAGCAGCAAGCCCAGACGAGCGACCGCGGAGCTTCGGGTCTTCCAAGGCCATGCTGGCCTTCACCCAAAAACACAACATCACGATCCGCAAAGCCGAGCAAAAAAAGAGGAAAGAGGCATGCTAAACACATCGTCACATCGCGAAAAACACTGCTGGAGACTGCGCTCGCAGGGCTCAGGCCGCTGCAAGCCTCGCTTCTGGGCCCTGGGCTTCGCCCCAAGCCAGTACACTCCCTGGACACTGCAGGGGGCTTCGTTGAATTCTCAATGTTTCTCAATCCAACACTCCAACACGCTACTAGCGCTACTATCTCCTACTTGAGGTTCCACAGAGAAGAACTTTCCTGCAGGATTGTTGCTTTCAGGCCGAACAGGGTGAAACTGCGCGGAACGCCCCCGCAACAAAGCCCCGACGTGTTGGTCGGCCTTCTGCAGTCAACGCAAGCCCATGAAACTCGCCTCGGCCAAGGTGCTGGGAAAAGCCTTGAAACTTACTCCTGCAGACTGAACGACAACACTGACGTCACCATCACTACTGATGCTGTGTGTGTAAAATGTTGGAAAGATTTGCAAAGCAATAACGTGAGTAACTCACAGGGCAGGTGAGCTGCCAAGTGCCAGCTGGACAACTGGAACTTTGCGCGGCACCTGTCAATCAGCAGTTTCATGCAGGCTTCTTGGCTGTGGCAAATCGCAGCATGCTCTTTCAGCGAGCGCCTTCAGTTGTGTCAAAGCCTTCACGACTGGAGCCTCGGTCGGCACTCCACATTGATGTCCTTCGTTCGGACCTTGGTTCACTTCGGGAACACTGCTACAGCAAGACATGTTCCACCACTTCTTGAAGATGCAACTCAGCAGCCCCATGCATAGAGGGAGCCCTCCGCCGTAAGCACGGCCGTGGCAAATCGGCCGCAGCGGACATCGTGAACGACCTCAATTATGCTGGCAAAGCTGTACCGAAGTTCTGCCAAAGCAGATCAACGCAGGGTAAGGCATGTACTGCCTCTACTCAACATGTTGCACAAGAAGGAACCACACTGGCCAAAGCTAGTGCCGCTCAAGAGCGAAAGTGGTGGGTTGGACGGCTGGCTCAGCAAGCATCTCAACCTGCCGTGACATGAGGCCACTCACTCCCATTGCAACATCTAGAGATGGCATCCGGCAGTAAGAAGCAGCAACAGCCACAGCTTGAAAAAAAATGGTCAATGCTTTGCCGGCAGAATGGAGCAGTTCAAAATTAGTCACTGGGCCTCCTCGTCCTCCTCCACAACACTGTGTCCGGCGCTTTCTTCCGCAAGGAAAGTGCCCCAGACGTACAAGCGATCTGCGGGGCTCACTGCCTCAGAGGGGCTACAGCTTAACCGAAAGCCCTGCGATTTGCCGGACTCGGCCACCGCTGTAGGCCAATCTCTTCAGGACGCAACTGTGAAAAACGGCAGATGTTCTCCTCTTTCCAGACTGGTCTGCCATCAACATGTAAAGAGACAGGTCGTGAGGGTTACTCATACAGCATGCGGTTGCTCCCTGCCCACCTTGAAAAAACCATGTGCGGTTGTTGCCTTGTGTGCTATGCTGACTCCGTACATCAGCGATAGATATGCTCAGTGACGGATTCGGAAACTGAAAAAATGCACGGATTCGGAAACTGCAACTGCAAAACCTGATTCGGGAAACTGGAAAACGCGAATTCGGAAATCGGGGATTCGAGAAACCGGAACCGCGGATTCTGAAAACTGACAACCGCTGATTCAGGAAACTCGAACGCGCAGATTCGGAAACCGCTGATTGGGCAAACTGGAAAGCACCGATACGGAAAAGGCTGACTCGGGAAACTGAAAGCAGGCTGCTTGATCGTGTGGCTTCCTGAATCGCATGGTTTCCTGAATGGCGTGTATACTCGCGTGGTTCACTGAATCGCAGTTTCCTGAATCGCAGTTTCCTGAACCGTGTAAAGGCAGTTTCCTGAATCGGGCAGTTTCCTGAATCGCATGGTTTCCTGATCCTGTTTTCCGGAATGGCCTAGTTTCCTGAATCCTGGTTTCCTGAACCCAGGTGTGGACTACATTGACGAGGTGCAACATCGATTCGTGACTGCAGCCGGCGCTGGTAGAATGGTCGAGTTCGCAGATGCTTTGACAGAAACAACTCCATGATTCATGCTGTCAAGCCACAGCAGTGTGAGCTCCTGCACTGCACGTATGTTCCGAAACGACTACAGCCGCAGGTAAAGCCTCAACAAACACTTGAAAAAGGCCACACATCCAGGTGAAGTCTCTTACTTGGACTTGGTCCTGCTGCCAGCGAGGTCAGGCGGCACGTGTTGAAGCCAGGCACCTGGATGGCATCCGTGTAGGACGGGTCCAGAGCATCAAACATGGTTTTCAACTCGGTGCAGCTAAGTATCAACGTCAGCCTCAGCACAAACCCCGCGACTAATGGCATCAATACCTCTGCCAAGGCGTCCATCCTGGGGGCTGTGGACTCGTGAGCTTGTGACGGAGGCAACATGGAAACGCCACATGAACGAACTTAAACTCGAACATCTAGCTCCACCGCCATGTTCGGTCCTCACTTGCGCCCCAAGAAAGGAGTCGAGCCCCAAGACTCGCCTCATGGGATGGAGTTGCGCAAGCGTGCAAGGAACGTCAAGGAACCTGCAATGATGCGCGAACCCATGTGAACAACTCTGTACCGCCTGACTCCGCCTCTCATAGAGATGAGCAAAGCTTGTGATAGCTCGCCTCTCTTCTTCTTACCCGCACTCCATCCCTGCCTCTGCTGAACCGGCATCTTCTCCAAATACCTGCTGCAACCACTGGATGGCCCCATGGCTATGGCACTGCCATGCCAAACCCAAGCTGGATAAAAAAAAATGTCGGGCGCCTGCTCCTGAAAGAGCACCAGGCCTGGCTGCGACCACTCTGCCCATCCCTCTGCGTTGGCAGCTCGCCTGAGATTTGACAACGAGATCTCGGAAGATTATACACTATACATACATACATATGTGTATATGTATATGTATTTATTTACATATACATGTGTGTATTGATTCTATGTACATGTGTATATATATATGCATTTATATATACATATACATCTACATCCAGGTCAGGTGCAAGACAGTTACGAGAATCTGACAAAAGCAGAGAAGGTGGGGAGAGCTGCAAAAACATGATTAAGAACAACAAGGCCACATTGAAGATCTTGTTCGGAGATGACATGTCCAATAGCCTACAGACTGCATGAAGTTTAGTGATTTGAAAACTGTTTGGGACTACATTCTTTACGTACTGTCGCCCGTCCGAGTACGAGTACTGCGACAAGTGAAGATTTGCATTGCTCCTTGCCATGATCCACAGAAACAAGACATACATGTTGTGTAAAGATTATGAATGTGTTGCGTGCTCGTAGTTGCTACTCAATACAATACAATACAATACAATACAATACAATACAATACAATACAATACAATACAATACAATACAATACAATACAATATAGCACAAGACAAGACAAGACAATAATACAATACAATACTTGGGCCGGAAGGCACCGACACCCAGCATGCCCTTGGCAAGCGCTGGCAATCCAACAGCGGCCGGTCTTCGGCCGCTGGCCTCAGGGGCAGAGGCAAGCCAGGGAAGCCACCGCTTTGTCTTCGTTGCGTCAGGGTGCCATACTTTCAGTTCTTCACACCAAGTCTGGGTGCCAAACATGCCAGGAAGGGCTTCGAGGAGGTATGCGCAGTTGACATCCTCATCGTCGCCCTCTCCACAGGCCTCAGACACATCCGTATGTGCACATGCACCCTTCCAAACAATCGTTCACAGCTTCAACGGCAGACAAGCTGCCACGTCTTCAGCGGTTAACCTTAGATGCAGCTGCAGCACGCACCGCAGGGATATGCAGGGATTCACACCTCGATGCAAAGGCCAAGACAGCTGTTTTCCAGTGCTCGTCTAACCCTGTGCCACCGCGAACACTCCATTCCCAGCATATTCTCAAAGCATGTGTTCGACAGATCTGCAAATTCGAGAGGAAAAGAGTAAGGCCGAGCGATGTGGACCAGGGGATGAAACTGCATGACGAAACCGAGATGTCTCACCCGTTCGCAGATGCTTGGCGCTAATCGCATAGACGCTCGTCAAAGGTCGGCATTCGTCTGCCCGACTTTGTAAAAACATCCAAATATGTACAAAAAGTAAGCCTTGGCACTTTTGATTGGTATGATGTTTGTCAACTGGATATGAGAGAGAGGACCTATTGACAACAAGAGATGATTTCTTCCCGAATTTCACACAGTGGCCCTGTTGATCATCATACGAGAGAAATACCGTCTCTGGGCCATGCCGTTTCTATTGGGAGGAAGAGGGAGAGGGAGAGACAAAAGACGGCGCCCTCAAGAAATCAGTACATGCTATCAGGGCCCATTGCCCGGAACTACGGAAGAATCCATGCTTGTGACGTAACAACATCAAAGTACCAAAAACGGAAAAACACAAATCCTTCCACGCGGGCCGAAAGCTCCGACAAAACACTTGGTTCATTTGCGAGTGCTGTGAAACTACATACAAACAGAGTCTCGCACCGGCGGTGCTGCGATATTCACCCATCTTGCTTCGCATGACAAATACTTGACACAGACAGAGACGTGTTCATAAATGGCATGGTCAGCAGGTTCAGAGGATGCTAATGCAACAGACAGCAGCAGCCTCTTTCACGTGCTTTGATGAGGGCAATGCCGTAGGTTGATGTTGTCTATCTATGTCAAAGTAGACAGTAGATGCACTGTGACTGTGACGCAAGGGGAGACACGAGAGATCATGGCCATGGGTGCCGAGGTCGGCGCGTTACTACAGGAGTACGAGACGGGCGCCATGCTGACCACTTACTTGTAGGAGATCTGAGGGCGTGGAGATATATCAGCCTTCAGCAACGAGCATTTCAAGCGAACCATGGGTCATGCCAGTCAGAGTTCGTGCCAAGAAGCTCGGGCTGTGTCGGGACAAGTGCGAGACTCTCAAGATAGGCTTTCATGAGTCAAAAGCTGTAAAGAGTGACAGTCCCGCAAGGACGAGGTCCATGACTCTCGCATGGACAAAACGTGGTCTTGATGCAGTAGGGGTATGGAAGATCCCAGCCCCCCGAGCATGCATTCTATGGACCCTCGCCGCTTCAGGGCCGGAACTTGCTGAGAGGGATCCCCGCGCTGTGTCCATCGCGGCTAAGCACTCAAATCAACAAGATGTGCCCGCGGAACGGCCAGAAGGGCTTCTTCCGTTCCAAAGTCGCATAGTGAAGACAAGACAACAGAAACAGACCACGACGAAAGCAGATGTTGTATTTTGTTTCGTGACGATGTGGGGTTGTGGGAGGCTGGAATGAACGCGAGACCTTGAAGAGGTCCTCCAGGGGAAGAGTGCAAGTGCGTAGTGCAGTGCAGTGAGAAGTTTATGTAAATGCAGAGCAGTGTACCTTGAAAATACATGGGCGGCGGCAGGAGCATGAAGAGTGGAATATGAAGTTGTTTGATTGCAGTGGTGAATCCAGGTGCTTTCTGGTGCATTGCACTTTCGCGCAACAACGAATGAAAGTGCGGAGCATGCAGTGGAGACTGCAAGGCATTAAGGTGGAGAGTGGTGGAGTGGAGTGTGTGACATGCATTGGCGCCAACGTCTCGCACCCCCCCTGCTAGAAGTGCTTCCGAAGAGAAGACGGTGCACGAGTTGCTGGCAGACATGCTGTGCAGAGCATGTTTTGCGACATCGAACGCAGCCGCATCATAAAGGTGCAGCAGACTTAAGCCCGAAGTGGAATAGAGGGTCCCAATGCCAACATGCCAACATGCCTGCTCTCCTTGAGGCTGCTGTATGCAGGTGGAGAACCATGTGTTTCGCAATCGTTGTTTGCAGTTGCTCGCATGCGCAATGGACACGGCCTGCTTCATCTCTGCCTCTCTCAATTCTTCGAATGCCTCGAATCGTTAAACATCAAACCTTAAGCCAGATGCTGTCAGCTGCAGGTGCGAAGTGAGCGCAATGAAGTGGCAGATTCTTGTGTTGCAATGGTCTGAGGCGAGCAGCTGAACTTGTTTCGCCTTGTCGACATCTGTACTTCCTGCCGGGTTGGATCGAAACATCTTGTACCCTCAGGCAGAAACCACATGGAATCCCACTTGGGGAGCTGTGCGGCACACTGTGTGTGTGTGCGTTTTCTGGCTTACGCTGCATGCCTTGGACAGCGAGCTGCCAGGGCCAAGCACGAACGGCGTAGTGCCTTGGGCTCACAAGGCTCACAGTTCACCAGCATGCTTGGGTCCGCAACTCATGTCTGCGCAGCCCGGCTCTGCAGCAAGTGCAAGCTGGACACGTAATGCACCGGTTGTTGTCACGCGGAGCTTTCCACTGCAGAAGCACGTGCTGCAAATCTCTTCTTACAGCAATGGCGCGCTCAACCACATCGGGGACGTCAAAGAACTCCTCTGCCAACTCACTCTCCAACAACGCTGAGGACGACCTAGTAGGTTACAGGCACTCACAAAGACGAATCGTGTAAAATGTTGCGAGGGATGCGCGGGTACACTTTGCATTATCCGAGCAAGACTTAAATCACTCATCCTCCTCCGCCTCCTCCTCTACCTGGCTTTCCTCCATCCCTTTTTGCGACTGCCCCCGTGGCATCATGCTCTCCCCCACACACAAGTTGCGTACACGCTGGCTGAGCTGGTTTGAGGCACTTCGACAGTGCAATCCCTGAAGCAGTGTCCCTAGGAGTCCTCGGCCTGCATCTCTCGAGTCATCCCATTGCGGCGCCACAGCTGAACCAAACTGTGCCAGACTTGCTGTGCTTTACATGTTTGTCTGCCTGACCACCAGCTGTGCTGCTATCTTTTCATCATCGCCAGCGGTGCAAGCTGAAGAGGCCGACAGATTCAGCAAAAGCCCGCAAGGGTACATGGACTTCTCGCTCAGCAGAGTCCAACCAGAAATGTCGAAGCACTCTCCGCCAAGGGCAAAGGCAGGCACAGTCTTTTTGTAACTTGGGGGATGCAAAAGGGCGGTGAGGTGATCCGTGTCGAGCTATGGCAACCTGGCGTGCCAGGAAAGGCTTCTCCCATGCGGCATGCGAAAGCATGTCCCAATGCAAGGGAGCTCAGGCATAATGGCATTGAGTGCAAACCGACGGCTCTAAACAGACCTGTTCCGTTGAACAGCTACTTTAGCTTGCAGCCATCGAGTTCATCCAAGGTGCGCTTCCTTTGGAAGGCCGCTGCACTGAAGAAGAGCAGGTGTGCAGTGCTCCTGGCGGAAACTTGTAGCATTGTAGCGCTCCGGCATAAATCATGACGACATGCTTCCTGCCTCGATACACGCCACAGAATCAGGGTGATCTTTTCCTCGGGATGCACATCTAACGGCAATGCTCAGACTCCCAAGATGCCCCGACTGAGATCTTGGCCCTTCCTGGCGAGCAAGGACAAGCAATTCTTCACACTGCAGTCGGACACGTCCACGAAGCATGTTGAACCTGGGCTCGAAGAACTTCATGCGACAACGCATCGACCCTGTGGCAAGCTGCGCCACTCGCCCGCCATCCGAGCTCTACTCAACAAAACCACATCCAACTCTCGGACCCCCACACCCCACAATCCGCAGCAAGGGAGACATAAGTGAGGGAGGAGAAAACATGAGTAAACTACATATGTCAACATACAACTTCACATAACCGAGGGTGGTCAGGAATAACCTGACCTCGAAAAATCCCTCGAGCATGCTTGACCCCATTCAATTACGCATCAAATACCGCTGTACGAAAGCCAAGATCCCACCCATCTACTGTTGAGATTTGGGTTGGTCAACATCTCGCCATGGAATGCGTGGCTTCCCATCATGTCTGTTTAGGGCCTTAGGGTTTGGGATTTCTCCCCATTCTTGGCTCGAGGGCTTCGTCCTAGACAGCATCTCATCTCATTCTGATGTAACAAGCGACTCAAGGCGAGGAAAGTCCAACACTTGGAGTGAAGCGATATGAAGCGTTGAGGACACACATGCCCAGCTGCTGTGGCAATGTCCCCTTCTCAGGCCCTGACAAAGCTCTGACAAGCCCAGCCTCTCCTGGTGCAACTTCAGCGACTTCTCCCTGACGATCCTATAGATTCTCCAGCTGTCTGTCCCGATCTTCTCCTTGCACGGAGAATCTTGGTGCGTGCTACCGGCCCCAGGCCCCAGGGCCTGTCTTGCACCGCAACACACGAACATGCATCAACAATTATTGCAACAATGTGCACCAAGCTTATCAGGAATCGCAGGAGTTATGCGCCATTCTGCGTCGAGCAGCCAGCTGCGCCGGTACATCACTCCCCTTCAGGATTGTTCGATCGGATTGGGATCTGCAGTTGCCTTCGTCTTCGCCACCCTGCAGACCGACACTGGCAACCCGGAGTACACACCATGACTTGATCCGAAGCCTTCTCCCCTGCATTGCCATCGTCTGTCTCAGACTCGTCAGCTCCAAGGCCGATGTCCTCATTTTCACCTTGGATCTCATTGGATCTTGCACCGTGCCACATTCGTCGACTTGAGGGGCACACTGCGTCGAAGTATTCACGTCTGAACCTCTCAATCCGCCCGCCCACCGGTTCCTCTTGAAACAATAACCTGATTTGCTTGTGTCCAGGCACCATGTGATGGTGCTCCACTGAAGCAAGACTAAACTCTCCAGGCTAGCTCACGTGAGCCTTCGTGATTCATCTTTTCTGCCAGGACACCATGGCTTTCCTCCTGTTCCACCTGCTCAGAGTCCGCTTCGAGCCCTCAGCGCAAGGAAAGAAACTTCTCCAAGCGTAGCCGTGAGAATCAAGAGCACTACGGCACAGGCAGAAGCCCTGTGCTTCGGGAATCAGCAAACCACCACTGCTCTCCAAACTCTGAAGCGCAAGCGAAGATCCGATGTCGTCATCGGCTGCCAGATCTCTCACGATTTCGTTCAGCCAGCGGTCGTCTTCATCTGCGCCCAAATTTCAAGCTGCACATAGCTACATTGCTACGTGCTCTTCGGCTTCAGGGTCGGCGGGCTTCCGTCGAAGCTTCGCCATTTGGGGGGCTGCATTGTCTCAGGCCTGAAAGAGGACCCTCATCTTCCGGATCGGCTTGTAGTCCTTGCCAGGGAAGACCGTCTTGAAACGCAGTGACAGGACAAAAAAGTTGCCGCTGGGGGCAGGGCATGCTAAAACGAAACGCCAGGATGAGGCATTCTGCATCATCGCGAGTCGGTCCTATCTCATCGTCTACGTCTTCCTCGAACCCATCGATGGGGATGCCTCGGTGGTTGCTTACCCACGGTCAGCGCTTCGCTTTGACCGGGCTTTTCTACATCTTTGCAGAGGCTCAGATGCCCACGGAGTCTACAACACAGCCGCTGAGAAACACAAAGACACACGGGTGAGCTCCGCTACGGCGCGAACCTTCGCCCTAACTTGGATCCTAACTTGAGCAAAACCATGCAAAACATTGTGAGACATTCCGAAACATCGCATAACCCTAGCCCCGAAGCTTGCACCGCTTTCTGCATGTCTGGGGTGCTCGTTGTCGTGCCCGTGGCCATCCTAGAGCACACACTCGCTCACATCAACTAGCGCGGGTTTCTGTAGAGTCTTAGAGAAACTGCTTGTCTTTGTGCAGCCGAGGCACTCAGGCTCTTCAGAGTTGGGCTCCACGGTTTTGTTCTTGCGCAGCTTGCAACACCTCTTCATGCCCCACATGCAACTGACCATTGACCACATACTTAGCATTTGAAGCTACTGCAGATAGTGCAGAACGAGGGACATGTCCAAGGTCCGGTCCCTCGCAATGTTGCATTGACGAGAGCAGAACTGCGGATTTCTGCATCTGACCTGCAAATGGCCAGTCCCATTCAAAAAACGACACCTACAGCTTTGTCTGGCATGGTTTCAGCTGTCTTTGCTTGTTGTAGGCCATTGCTTTGTCAGTTGAACGTTCAGTTTGCAGCACGCCTCCTTGTAGTCCCAGAGGCAGTCCTCGTCACCTCTGCACTTTCAGGATCTCCAAGAATGTGGGGCTATAGCAATGATAGCAATATGTAGCGCACATCGAATGAGGGACATTACGGGACGCATTTTGCCAGAGCTCTGGTTGGCCGAAACTTGTCCACTTTCAGCCGGCAGCTGTGACCAAGCTGGTAGTCTCCGAAACGAAACTTGTAGACCTGAGAGTCCAAGAGTCCAACCCATCTGCAGCTGACAACCCACTGAGATGAAACAGTGCCGGCGAGATCCGGGGGCGATCAAGACTGAAGTGCCGCAAAGTGTCGCAGGCGTACTTCGGTTCGCACCGGCTCTTTCGATAGTTCCAGCGGCAATCTTCATCCTCGACCGGCACCTGCAGTTCCAGCAGCTCTTCGGCCCAACTGCTGGTGGCCATGTACGGCATTACGATAAGAACACCCTTCCTGCTTGTGGCCTTGGCATGGGAAGCTACGATGTCGACGGTCGGCGACGAAACGTTTGAACCGCTGTCCTGGCAGTCGCCACACTCTTCGAGTGGCTTGTGACTGCACATGTTTGAGTTAATTAAACATACATCCTAACGCAAGAAATTGGCCCTTTATGAATTATTTGATCTGAACAAGATTTGGATAACACACATCAGACGTTGAAATACGTCTTGCTAACAGCTGCTTCTACTCTACGAAGTTCTACAAACTTCCAGATGCAAAGAACATGGCACAAAGCTTCCCTTTGAAGCTCATGCTTGCCGCGTCCTCCTGCGTCTCGTTCTGCCTCTCCAGCTTCAACTGCTTTCGGGCATATCCGGCCTGGCACAGCCCACATGTAAAGGAGAAGGTGAAGCCAAACTTGGGCTTAGAGTGCTTGAGCTAGGGTCATGGAGAGCTTGGGCTTGGAGGATCTCGGGCCTTCATTTTTAAGAGGACCTCCAATTGGCGTCGTTTGCTCGGGTCGTCCAGGACATGCTCCTTAAGCAGGCGCTCGTGAAAGAGCCCAGTCTCAAAGGTAGATATTCGAAACAGAAGCTGCCGACACAAGGTTGGACCAGCTGCACTAGTGACTAGTGATCGTCTAGAATGGTGCAAGGCCTTGGAAAGCTTGCAATCAAGCAGCTGCAAGCCCTTCCGTCTTGAGGTCCTTCAACTCCTGCTTCCGCCTGGCCCTGCCCAGCAACACACAGCAGGCCCGTCATGCACAGATGTTGGACTGGCCCCTCCGGCCTGTCTGCTTCGGCGAACTGTTCCACGGCTTGAGAATGTGTGGCCTGCATTGCAAGTGGCGAGCACAAGCACAGTATGGCATGAGGCTCATTTCATGCTGCACCTCGCCTGTGTAGCAAGCATCTCTGCAGTGTCAGGATCCAAGGGACAACAACCCAAATCCTGTCAGGAGTGACACGGGACAAGCAGAAGCGAACCTAGGCACGTTCAAGTCTGGAACCTGGCCTGGCAACCCAATTGCCAAGCCAGCTCGATGGTGAGGTCCTTAAACAGGGCAAGGGCAGCAGCTGCTTCTCAAGCGTGTATTATCCTAGCCCGTTTTGCACATGCTTGCAACAAGCAATCCAAGAAACGTTCCCACGGTGCTCCATGCTGTGCTTCAGAGTTTCCAGAACACCTTCATCCTCCTGTCGGCACACTACACATGACGCTCAAACACCAACATTACCAGTTAAATCAGCCAACATAATGCGTGGGACTTGCATCTGCGCGGACGAGGCGTTGCTTGCGGGTCGAAATTGTCGATCAACTCAGTGATTCCAGGCCGACAGCCGGCGGAAACAGCCACACTGTGCGAAATCTGCGAACGCTCTAAACAACGGCGTCATTGCGCCTGCCCGTCTTTGCGCGATTTGACGGTTTTTTCGTATGCTGTGTCGTTTCTCCTCTTCTGCCCTTCGCGCCACGATTCTGCCGAGGGTGTTTTTTACTGCCGAGGGAGCTTTCCCCTTCTGCCATCGAGAGCGAGAGCGAGAGACAGAGAGCGATAGAGAGAGAGAGAGAGAGACAGAGCGCGAGAGCACGAGAGCACGAGAGCGCGAGAGCACGAGAGGGGAGAGAGCGAGAGGCGAGAGGGCGAGAGAGCGAGAGGGCGAGAGAGCGAGAGAGCGAGAGAGCGAGAGAGCGAGAGAGCGAGAGAGCGAGAGAGCGAGAGAGCGAGAGAGCGAGAGAGCGAGAGAGCGAGAGAGCCGAGGAAAGGTGGTCTTGGGACCACTTTCGGAACCCTTCCCCCACAGTAACCATAGTTAGTCACTCCTAAACCCTAAACCCTAAACCCTAAACCCTAAACCCTAAATGCACTCGGAAATGAAAAAGGATAGTTGAGTTTATGTAAAAATAGGATAGAACAACTGACCCGTGTCCAGCAGCATAGCAAAAGCTGTGGGGGCAGTCCTTCTTTAGTTTGCCGGCAAACTGGTGGCACCGGACACGGCCTGCAATCCTTAGGCTGAGCGCGGGGGGTTCCACGCACGTGAAAAAAATACTCGTATGGTACAAAAGTTGCGTGTGAAGGGAGTAGCCTTGCAGTATGGTCATGTTGACTGCGTCGGGGGGAGAAGCATCAAATGGCTAGAGGGCCAGTAAGTAGAGACAGTTCTGACCCCATAACATACAGCTATAACATACAGCTTTCGTTGATCCACATCTCGACGGAGAGCTTTCAACTCAATGATGCTTCTTTGAGACAAACGTACAAGCCTCTACGACTGCCTCTCTGTAAGACCTTGTGCAATACCCTGCAGGTACACAAGGTCATGGAGCTGCGATCGAAGAGACAGATGCGTTCCAACAAAAACTGCCAACGCTCCGTCTTCACGCAGCTCGAATACAGAGGTTGATTCTGGAAGGAAGGTTGCAGACCAATCGTGTGTGTAATGCTGAACGCAAACCACCTGGCGCACCCCTGACGTTCAAAGGTGTGGGAACACTAGATGCGTGCCCAAACCAAAATTGTCAGAACTTTGCTAGGCTGGTTTTGTCTCAAGTAGCAGCCAGATCCGTCAAGAGCTGAGGACGAGATGCAGATAGCCAGGTACCATTTTGGAGGGGAAGGGGGCGGACGATGTCCCGACAACTGGGGAGGGGGAAGCAGCACCCGGTGTGTAAGCAAATCGTCCCCAAGCAAATGCAGGGATGGAGTGGAACCTGAAATAACCAAGCACCTGTTGCTTCACCGTCACTCACGGCGCTAATGTTGCACTGGCTTTTGTAAAGCAGGAGTCTATAATCGCAAGTTTCGAAATCTTTTTCTGCGAAAGTAGTTTGTTGGGGTCGCCCGCTATTATCACAAGTTCTTTTCCCGGATGGTTGTTTTTAAAGGGTTTGTTTAGGGTGAAGGGCTTAAGTTAAGCATCAAGGCTTGAGGCCCTGAGGGCCTGGGCTCCAGGAATCTTGAAGAGCTAGAGCCCGCAGAATCCAGGAAGCTAAGCACGGCCGGTTCCATCTAAAGCCTTATCGAAACGAGGCCCCAAACAAATCTCGAGATGGGTAGTCCACGGGCCAACCCGACTCAGTTTAACAAATTTTTTGCATCACCCGCTAATACACAGGCCTTGCTAGGAAAGCTTCAGGCCTTAAGGCTCCAAAGGCTTGAGGCCCTGAGGGCCATCCCGCGCGGGCATTTCTTTACGGAGGGTCCAAATTTGTTTAGGGAGGAGTTACATATCAAAGCCAGTGCAACATGACCAGCTGTGCAGCACAGCAGCAGACTCGAGTTTCATATTTGCGTTGTGGCGCAGTACCATGTCACCAAGTCCAACATAATTTGTACTAAGCCTCGTCTCCGCAGCAGTGCACGGCCCCATGTCCTGGCAGCCAGGCTAAACGCTGATGAAAGTCGGGGCAATCGCAGTGCTAAGCAAAGGCCTCTCCTGCATCCACAATTGATTTCACACGCTCGTTTGCTCTTCAAGACATCACGGGAGCCATGCTACTCACTTAGAAGCTCATATTTGTCGGAAGTTCCAATCCGCCGCTCAAGTGGAGGTCCAGGAGCCTTCAAACCCGACTCGAGGAAGTTGTGGCAGGCGGAGCACTTTTGTGCACTGAAGCTGCTTGTGTTCTTGCTGGTGCGAAAGATGTCGTCGCCAGGTTCTGGAAGACAGCTGGCCTTGGGCACAACAGACAGCCCATTTATGCAGTGCAGACTAGGCGAAACACAAGGTGCGCACACGGAGCACGACGAAGGAAAGAAGGAAGGAACTAAAGATCGTCAGGGGGGACGAGCCACGCGTGGCCACATCACGGCAGATTTTTCTTGAACCTTCAGAAAACTTCACCTCTTGAGCGCATGTTTCATTATTGTACGTATGCTATACTATATTGTATCATATATACATATGTGCATACATTACCGGCGCGTTGGCGTTGTCCCGGCCAGAGCCTGGCCGAGCAAAGAAAACGACACCGGGCGCGTTTTGGTTCCCGTCGAGACAGGGCTCAAGAAGGCTCTTTGTAGGCCTTCGTCCTGGGGCGTGTTGTTTTGTTTGTTCGGCGTGCGGCTGGCCGAGGAATACAAAAGGACAAAGGAAAAGAGCTGGGCGAGCAAAAAAAAACACACGTTCCACAGTCTGCCAGTGGGGCCGGACAGCGAACCTCAGAGTACCCAACACGTGCACATACGCGCACTAATTCATAGGGTCTTTTACCAAATTTCTGGATTCGGAGCATCAGTGGAGGCCTTGTGATGGAGCTTGGGAAGGAGGGGAGGTGCAGGTTCGGGTTCCGGTTCTGATTGCGGGCGGGTGTGACAGGAGGGTTCGGGTTTATCGGCGGCATGCAGTGCGGCTCAGCCACAGCCGGAGCTATGTTTTGGTTTCTTGAGGTTTCAAGATCACACACTGACCTTGCAATAAGCTGACCACGAGAATGAAGCCGAGGATCTAGGCGTGGAACGCTCGCGAAGAACCGCAGCTGGCTCGGATTCTTGAGCTGCTCCTTGCAGTGGCCATGCTACTCACAGCCTTCCCATGTAAGCGTGTCGTCCTCCAGCGAAAGAGGCTGGATCCGCCTGCCACATGACACTCAGCGAACTTGAGAGAACAAATTGGAGAGCAGAACTTGGGAGAGCATTCCGCAACACACTGGCGAGGACAGCGCGCATCGGAAAAACCAGGGGAAGGTTCAGAAATGCGATTCATGCCCCCCTCAACTGCCCTGGCCGGCCTGAAAATGACCCTGGACCCATCGCTTCGCATCCTCGGGTGCCCCTCTGTTTTGCAGTTTCTGCGACAGTGTCTTCTTCAGTCGCTGCATCCTGCTGCTCCAAGTGTCACCAGACGCTTCTTGATGGGAAGATGCAGTTCGATCTCTTTATCAGGGTCTCTCATAAAGTGCGACATTGTGAACCTTAGTCCCCAGAGCAACTTTTCAGCTCGGGCAAAGCATACCAGTCAAAACAAGACTTGGGCGCTTAATGGAGAACGTGCGCTCAATGTGTTTAAGACATTCTGGGAATGTCCTTGCAGGCACGCCACGAAGAGGTGTGCAGCTTCGTTTGCCGGTATTCAGATATAGACCTTCTGGCAAATCTGTAAGCAGAACATGAAGCCATCAGACGACAAGCCAAGGAAGATCACATGTGATAGATCCCAAACTCGCTTCACCACACCATAGACCATGTATCACCGAGAGAATCTTCAGAGTTAGGCAGCAATGAAAGATTCAGGATGTTCCACGCACGATGAATCAGTCAGAGCTACCAGCTGACAAGTTGCTGTTCTCTTGTCAGCTCTCCAGACTTGCCAACGCCTAGAACCACTTAGAACCAGTTCTGCAATGGTCAAAAGTTTGAGATCGCCTGCTGTCACTCCGAGAACCACAGGAGTCTTCCAACACCAGCGCCACCGTCTTTCCCACACATGTCACGGAATAGTCGACCTTGCAATTGCCTGAGGCGGCCAATTGATCGCAGAAAGCACAAAAGTTTGCTCTGGCCTCTAGCATGGAGGCGTTCAGCCATACCTCTTTAAGATTCTTGAAGTCAAGACACCGTACGTCTTTGTCACTATGCGATGTCCTTAGCTGCTAAGCTGTTCACCGCTCACAGCTGTCGTAGGAAAGCACACGAAGTGCCAAACTCTACTTTGCAAGCACTTGCCACGCGTCCGTTCCACGAAGAGATCTTGACCAAATCAAATTCTCCCTTGTTCAGACTGCCTGACAGGATCTGCACAACCATCTGAATGAAGCAAAGCACAGCAACCTCGCCAAAGCGGTCATGCCTCAAAAGAACAGAAGACTGGGAAGTGTAGGGGAGCACTGCGCAATAACAATCAAATCGATGCCATGCACAAAAACTTTGTGATGACATGCCTGGTCTAAGACCTTTGAGGCCATCCATCAAGTCGCAATTCAACTCACCCTGACTTCTCACCCAAGGCATCGTGGAATATGCCGAAAGAGCCTGGCTCGCTGTACTCGATGCGTATCGTCTGCTCCTCCATGCACCCAGCATCAGCAGAAAGGCATGAGAACCAAAGAGTGTGTGCATAGCCTGCCTTTGCAGACAAAGCCCACTAGATCAAAGTCCCTTCTCCACACGATGAAAACTGTTAGGAAGGCACGTATGGCCCCAAATTTATTTCGTGTGTGACCTCTTCTGTTGAACCTATATGGAACATGCAAACCAGGCTGTCGATGAAATGTTGCATGCGAAGCTCCTCCAAAGTGCACGGCTCACGGAGGAACGTGCGCACTGCCTGGGTGCTCCTGAAGAACTGCTGCATCGAACCAGGCACAATAGCACACCATAACACAGAACGTAGAAAAAGTAGATCCCTGGACATCACAGACCCGTGGGCACTTGAAAAACTGTCAGCAAGCCCATCGCAATCCGGGCCAGTGTGCCGTGTCCATCACTAGAGCCACGAGGAGTTGGTGCATCGCTCTCATTGCTCTCATTGCTCTGTGGCTGCTGAAGGGTCCCACTGGTCAAAGGCTGGTTAGGTGGTCCTGAAGAGCACCAGCAGCCCAAGCCAACCAAGGAAGCTTTCCATGGCATCACACGCAAAAGGATTTCACAAAACTCTCTGAGCTGAGCCAAGATACGAAAGATTGTGTCGGAATTCGGGGCTGAAGTGGTGCAACTGCCTCTGCAACCGCTACGCCCTCGTGAATCATGGCCGGGATTCTGCACAGCGTGCATGTCTTCTCTAAATTTCGTAGATCTAGCGAGCGGTTTGAACTGCGAACTGTTCGCGAAGCGACTGTACAGGCTGTCGTGCCCCGCTTCTCAAATGCATCTTCAGGTTTGGCCTACGTCAGGGGGTTTCTTCGCAAAACCACCCAGCGATCCGGCCGAAACCGACTCAATGAAAGATGTGAAAGATTCCGAAAAGCAGTTGCAACCGATTATCTGGGTAAGAGCAGTCTTAGCCTTGCTTCCGCCACAAGTTTATATTCGTCCACATCTGCGCAGCCTCCCCTTTCCAAAATCCTCAGAAAAGAGCCTGCTGCAACAACGGCAAAACAGTCATTGGCACTACGACCTCGGTCTAAGTGCCATCAAAATTTGCTGCTCGGCAGCAGAAGGCAACTGCATGCAACTGCCTTGTACTAGCTGCACATCATTTTCCCATCAGCTCCTCGCAGGGATCTCTGGTGCTCTCTGGAATTCAAACTTCCGCCCTGCGCTCTCCTTGATCTTGCCGTTTTTGAGGAGGGGTAAGGTCCCTCCCATTCCACCGTCGTTGCAGCCTGCATGCACTGGTGATGCGTACTGCAACTGCACGGCGCATCTGAAAGACTGCCAACTCAACTGCCAATCAGGGCCCCTGTTTTTGGCTTGTCCAGGGGCCACGGCATTTTTAAAGCCGAAGGCCTTCTGAGGTTTGAGATAATATAATACAATACAGTGCCAAATGCTGACTCGGCCTATGCTCGCCTGGAAAATAAGCCAGCATTTCAGCCATCATTCACTGCCCGAAACAGCCAACCCAAACAACCCAAGCCCTCCAACTCGTCATGGCTCCAGACACTTGGCGGAAGGCATGATCAGTTCGAAGCTGTGAAGAAATGCAGTCCTCCAATGAAGTTCTGCTTGACAAAGACCTGCAACCACTGAATATGATTTAACTGCTGCGTCTCCAACACACGGGCTGCTGCAAGCTGGTATGCATCAGACATCTTGTGCAGACACGAACGGCCTTGGGGACGCTTGTGGAGCCACATTTGGCACCTAGGGCGCTTCGGTCGAAATCTTCCACGACCTTCGGGGAGTAGCCTGCGTGAAAGAATATGAAAGAGGAATGAAAGATTGCAACTTTCTTGACTCGTCGCTCTATGAAGTTCTATGAAGCATGGAGCCAGTTGCAGCCGAAGCTGTCCTGCATCACGAAGAGCCGCCAAAGCTTTCTGACAAAATGGGCAGCTGCTGCTCGAGAACACCACCATGTCCTGGACCCGATCTCTCTCATGCAAGCAAGGACCTGAAACAAGATGACACATACGACACGCGCCAACCATCTCAAGAACTGTAGGGGGGGGGGGGGGGACCGATAGGCCGGCCCTTCCCGAGCGAAAAGTAGCATCAGCAGCACTGCCACATGATAATTCACAATACTTCTCACATGACCTCAGAAGACTTACCTTACCGTTTGGCCTCAGAGCTGATGAGCTCGTCAATCGAAGCCATGTTTGCAGAGTTCCGACTCCCGGACGCACCCATTACAAGTCTTTTTACGGTCTTGGGCCCAAGACGGCCGGCTCAAGCTTCAGCCATCCGTGGAGCAAACATGCTGTACCTGCTTCGCTCTGAAGCACGTCTCACAGACGGAGGTGCCTCACACAAGTCTACGCACAAACTGCAAATTCAACTTTCGGCACGAAGAGACCTGCAAGACTCCTGCAAAACGGGTGACGGCTACTTTGCCGGGTTTTGCTGTTTCCTACGGGTCGGGGTCGAGCATCTCGAAGATTCTCGAAAGCCGAAGCTGGTGAAACAAGGTGTGAAATATGCCTGGGCCTAGCCAGCTGAGCCCGGGCACGTCGGACGGCTCCTTGCACTGAACAGTTGAATGACAGCGCAGTCCAAGCTCATTTCAGACACGTCAGACCTAGTCAGTTGGCATGCGTGATACATCTGGTGATAAGCCTGGACTGCAGCTCAGAAGCGGTGGCTCCAGGTGGTGGCACTGAAATGGGGCTCCTAACCGATCCCACATTTCCATGACCTTGGCAATGTTCTTTGACTGCGCACATGCAAGTCCCCCTTCGCTTCTGCGCAGGTACCTGGAGGACCTCATCAGCAACCCCAAACACCATTGTGGTCACGATGAATATCACCTGCTATGGCAGCAGTTGATCAGTGTCTGCCGGTCTCATTGCACATTAAAAAATGCACGCTTGCAAACCCCGCCGTCGCCACGATGGTGATCTGCTCCCAATAGGGAAGGGAGTTGAAGCCGACCATCAGAATCCTGAAGCGCAGGGGTGCAAGCGAGAAAAGCCCCTATGTGAATCGCGACGACAATACTCGGCACAAGAGAAACGTAATCTTCAAGAGCCTGCATGCGAGACCCCCTTGGTGGGCAATTGTGAATGTACCACCTTGCCTACACCGCTCGCTGCCCAGCACGCTTTCATAGCTTGCAGAGGAGCTTGTTTCGGTGCCTGCGACGAAGAAGCTGAAGCTCTAACCCCCTTGCCAGTATGCGGGTTTCATCGGATGAGAAAGCAGAGGGAACGGCAATCAGTTGTGAGATCAGACAATTCAGATGCCAATGTGTTTCATGTGAAGCCTCACAAGAATGCGTCTTGAAAGCGGCGGCTGTGTTGTTGAAATTCAGGCAAACTGTTCCGCAAGTGGCACAGCCACGAACTTGGCACATCCTCAACTCAACCGAAGGTTCTATCGTCCGTCTTCTGCACCCGCACTGGGGATATTCGTCTTCACTTTTCGGGGCAATATCACTCGGGTCAAGATACTATCCAGTGGCTGATGCTGCAAACGATACCGAGCGCACTTGGAAAGGGTCATGCCCGGGGGAAAGAACCTATCATAAGCAACTCTCAGGAAAACAATACACTTCAATACACTCAATTCGCGACCACATCTCTCCCAAGGAGCAGTCTTGGTCAGTAACATGCAGGCTCCGTCAGTTCACAGCACATTTTTTGCGGCAGCCTTTGGGGAAACGTTAAGTGCATGAGGAGACTCAGCTTTCCACTATCCAGTATGAAAGACGTGCGTTTGGGAAGCCTTCCTCCTGCGCATCATCATTCCCACAGATGGCAACCACCTCCTCCGGAGACGCCTGGGTCACAACTAGCAGATTGCCGAAAGCGCATCAGAGGAGATCTTTGCTGCTGGTTACACACGTGACATACCATGACATGCTGACAGAATCAAGCTACCTCGCGCTGCGTAGGCAGATTGTCATGCTCCTCCGTCTCCATCAATATCTCTCTTCCTGGCAAAGCAGACTACATTCCTTGGCCCGAGTCGTTCATATCTGTGCATCGGTTTATATATATATATACACGAATGTTAAGAGTAAGATAGAGTAAGCTTAATAATAATAGGCCACGACACTGCGCATGCAAATTCGTCTGAGAAACTCAAATCGTAAGCCACATGAAATCCTAAGCACATTGTCCACAGCAAATATATTGAGTTACTGGAATAAAATCCCAGCCCCTGAGCTTGTGATCCACTGGGCTCGCCTAGGGCCTAGTGTGAACACAATATGATGTCTCGTACTTCTGTAAATGTCTGCCGACACTTCTACTACTTTAATGGTTCACCATTCTTTTCTTTTTCCATTCCTTTGAAGAAACAGCTTACTCCCGCAATATGAGTCTGATCTATATTGGGGGGCTAACCCTGTTCAACTTGGGTCTGACTATATCAAGCTCCTCACCCGTAGTCCACAAGCACGAAATTTTGACAAATAACAGGAAACGACAATCTGGCATCGCCGCTGCATTGCGCTCATTCAAACTGATAAAACTGGGCTTCGGCGTCCGTAAGCGTGTGACATGTTACTGGGGCCACGCTTCGCTGAATTTCACAGAGACATGGCTTGAAACGGATTCCGTTTGAGCATGTTGTGCATACTGCCACGCACAAGTGCAGAAAACGTAGAGGCAAACAGTGTTTCTACTCTTGCTATCTACAATGTCTTCGGTATGCTTCAGAAGCACATATAAAGGTCACAGGGACAGGTGGAAGAGTACTAAAGATGCGGATCTTGGGGCTGACGACCACATGTTTCCTGTATATGTGTATACAGAAAAGCTTATACACGTCTGTCAAAGATGGCCTCTCGCCAGAAGAAAGAATGTGATCGGAAAGAGGAAGCCGATCGGGCCTGCACGAAGTCATTGCAGTACTCCTTCTACCCAACCAAATCCATTAGTCCGGGGTCTTAGTTCAGCTATTCAAAGACTCCGAAGGTTACAGATGCGCACGTGTCGCACTATTGTTCTTGCCTGCGCGCTTAAGTGGCTGTTCGAAGCTGCCTGCAAAGAGCCCTCCGATGATGCCCAGCAGCTGTGAAAAGAATGGTATCATATTGGACCTGAGATGTGGCGTGAACTTGAGCTCTGCGCAGCGCTGGATCTGAGATGATCCGAGGATATCTGAGGTGTCAGCACAACGAAACCCAAGAGCAGGAGGAGAACACCCAAGCCTCGAATTCTGAAGACCGCTTCTCGAAAGCAATGGAATCCAATCAGCAACTTACACGCTCGTCACCTGCCTCCATGCTGCATGTAGGAGCGAAGTCCCCGTGAATCCACCTGCCAAGAACAACTCGGTTTGTGTCAAACATCTGTGTTGCACAGCTCTGCTTCTACTGGACAGCTCGAACTGCTTTGCTTTGCCAGGCTTTTACACGCACTCATCAAACTCTCACGATGCGCCTGCTCAGGCTTCCAGCAACCGTGCAGATAGTGAACCAGCACTACACTCTTGATCCTCGGCGCCCAGGAACACTGCAGAAGACATCTCAAACAATGTTACTCTGAGCCTCCAGCAAATAAACAATCAAGACGTGGACGAAGAGCATGGCCGCTGCAGCCTGCTGATGACCATTTTGGGCCTCTGCCCTGGCAAAAGGCAAAGGTGAACTGACTACGGATCTCGGCCTGAAGCATCGGACCATGGGGCATACCGGCGATCAAGTCACCACTGCCCGATCCAAAGCCATACCCCATACATGCCTCAAAGGCATGCAAATGCCATTGTGTAGTGCAGTAACTCTCCAGCAGCACTTTCCAGTGTGTCTTCTAATAGACTGGAAAGCTGCGATCGACACGCCCGACATTGACACTTCTGAGTTCAACTTATAGTCTCTGAATGAACGCGCTTGCCCTGACACTCGGATACTCGAACCACACCAAGTCACCACCGCCAAGTAGGTAGCGAGCATAAATGGCCCTGCGGACGACTTCAGAATGCTTGGGCTCGCTTCTTGACATGACTTGCTCATTCCGGCACTGGCTCCGCCACTCAGGCTGCTTGGATAAAGAACATAAAGGCCCCGCGCCACCTGCAATGCAGAAAGACTTCGGAAAGTCCTGCGGGGAAGCAACCCGCGAAAGGCTAGCATCGACGGCGACGGAACCCGTCAAGAACGAACATGTCGAAATCAAATTAAGAAGGCTCAGGTATAAAGTGTAAACCTTCTCTCTGCTTGTCACAGTCAAGGTGGCCACTCCTCCGGAGCCGACATGGTGTCCATGAGTTCAAAGTACATCCACTGCCCAGCGTAGCTGTACACCACCTCAATCAGAGAGAGAAACTGTGTTTTGAATGTTCTGAAGCATGTTGAAATGGTGTTAGACTGTCTGATAGCAGCTTAGCACCTAGAGGGGAAGATCATCATGCTGCTTTCAGGCCACGTTTGTGGCAGCGCCCAGGATTACCATGCCACTTAAACCTGGCACAGTACAGTCTGCGTATGCGCTCCTACGTTCACGAGGAATGATGGAAGCTGCTTCAGCATGCTTTAGCCTTTAGGTTGTCTTCATCTGGACTGGAGACAAAGCTTCAATTGCCAAAACAACATGTTGCTACAAGCCTGGATCAAAAAGGAAGGTGTGCTTGCCTGAGATGGCGAGGTCTGGCTTACGCTCTCGGAGGTCGCTTCTGAGGTGTGTCTTGGGTTTGTTGGGTGTGGAGTGTACTCGACCAGTCGCGTGCTGTCACCCTATGTATCTTGGGACTGGTCCCTGTGCCGCTGACGTGCCGCTGACGTGCCAAACACTGCTAAAGGGCTCGTGCGCAAAAAAACGGCCAGAAATGGCAAGACGGGACGGCTACATGCATGTGGTCTTGCAACCATGCGTGAGAGCATCTCCAGCAACCCATAACCAAGATACACGGCGGGGAGGTGCTTCCAGCTTGCCATAAAGCAAGTACCTCGGCTCACGGCTCCTCATCGCACACGCGCAAATCTGGACATGTACCCCGAGGTCAAGACAATCACGGCCACGATGAGCAAAGAGTTGATGAAAGCCAGCGACACCTTTGGGCCAAAGCTCTTCCATCTCTTCACAGCTGATACTCAGCTGTTGAATCAGAAAGGATGCGCAGAACAGGGCAAATTCGGGGAGCACGCTCTAGCAATGGAATGAACCAGAAACCCACAAAACCCCACAAACACCCACAAAAAAACCACCAAAAAAACCCACAAAAAAAAACCCACAATGACCACATCCGCAGCCAAAGCGCCGACTCTCCGAGCCTGAGCGAACGCTACGACACTCACAGCTTTGACCCCATCTCAGCCGATCCAAGCGCTGGTCTTTGCTTCTGCAAAGATCCAACAAACGCAGCAGCCTTTTGCAAGTAATTAACTTCGGTGTACAACTGATCCTCCAAAAGCTCTCATGCTCGCACTAAGTCACTAAGTTCAGCCCGGTTGCTTCCGAACTCCATAGATTGGCACCAACAGGGCCACGATGGTTAAAAGGACCGCAATGGGGAGACAGAGTGGCTTGTCGTAGAGTGTCATCCTCCGTGACAATCTACACTGCACACATCACACAGGCCTCCGCACACACAGCACTACATACAACCCAGTTGCTGAAGCGCTCGTCCCATCACTAGCCTTGCATTGCAGTCATAACACGGCTGCAACAGAGAATCATCAACTTCATGGAACACTTGGAGCAATGGCTCAGCTTGCCAAATGTTCATATTCATCGAAGCCACATGTAAGAGGCTTGGCCCAATGCCGTGTAGCCGTAAACAATGACAATTACCTGAAAAAGGGGCACCAAGCCTAGCTTCGACAAAACACGGCATCAGACACTGCATCAACATGGAAACATGAAATGACCTTTCTAATCCTGCCAAGATGCTATCCGACCAGCGCGTCCAGAATCAAAAACGCATGCCGCTATCTGCGAACACTACAAGATTGTTTGGCTCGAGATGGTGGTTTCAGCTTTCCGCATCAAAGACGCATGCAACGCAGGATTCGCAGGATCCACCATGCTTTTACATACCACAGCCGATTCTAGCTGTTGGCATGTGAGCGACGCCTCCCCCATGGTGCCCAGACCAACCGTCTTGTCAGCACCAAGCATTCGGCTCAATATCCCGCGTGTCCTGGCAAGATAAAGCATCCAGGGTGAATGCAACCTTTGCACACGTAATGACATGTAGCCAGGGACAAATCAACAAGCATGGGCACGTCAAAAGTCCTGCTCATCAGCAAGGACGAGTAAAGTGCAACTGGAAAAAGCCCACCAATGAAGGTAATCGTCAATACCCATCCCAGTTTGGCCTGCAGTGTGCACACAACAGGCGATAGGTGACTATCAACAGTCCTGCTTGGAATGAGATACTACCGTGCGTGAGTGTCCATTGCAAACCAGCCCCACACAAATATGGTCAAGCATGATCTCCAAAACCCACAGGCAATAGAGTAAGTACATAAACGGAATATAGGCAAAACGGTCCGTATATCATATGGCTACTGTATACCTGCTATCTTTCTGGGGTTCCATCAGGTTTCCTCCAGACAACCAGGGCCCGAACAGCAACGCCATTCAAAGTCAAGACTGACGTGCCCACGATATCAGATAACCTGGCAACATGCACATTCGGCCACCTAAAAAGTGAGAGTATTGCCCGTGCACGTCCACAGAATGCACGAACGAATGTGCGAATCAGCAACATTAACCATGCGATATCTTTCCAGCTGAGGCCGTCCTGACATTCACCGCACAAGACCAAAACATGCTGCTAGCTCATCTAAGTTGTGCACATTATCCATTGAAAACAGGAACGGTCCTGGACGGCATCTCGTGATTGGGACCGCTTCTTAACATCAGCGCCGACGTCGCTCATGGCAAGTGCATGTGCATTAGGTCCCAGAAAATTACCAATCTAAGGGTGGTTCCGGTGGTTCCATCGTCCCTTCATACGGTCCTTTGCTTTCCTTGAAGGGTTCTGATCTATGGGGCCTTGGGTCGCATAGGGTATTTTCGGGGCGTATCAACGGTACACAAAGGCTTCCAAACTAAGGGTCCTTGTAAGCACCGATGACCCAGTGTCTACCGCCAAAAACTTGTCTGATTCCGAGTGAGAACCTCTTGTTGTTGAAGGGTTTCGCATCACCAATGCTGATCGACGGGCACCACCAAATCAAGTCTTTTGCAGCTCCATCGGAATGAACAACGTGCGAAAAGCCCCTCCAATATTGGAGTCGACACTATTGGCCATACTCGTGTGTGAATGACGGCGATGGCAAATTGCTAATGACGCTGGTTCATGAAAATACAAAAAATCTTACCCATTTTCAGGCGCCAATAGTTTGGCCATGGCAGGGGTGGCGTGGAGCTGAAGGCTCAGAGTGGGCTTTGGGTCTTTCCTCTCCTCAACACCTGCAGCAGTCCCGGCACGCCGGAGTCTCAGTCAAGCGAGAAGCCCACGGACGCCGAAGCCGACAAAGCAGCCTCAAGCAACAAAAAGTTTTAGGGTTCTTTGGGGCGTTTCAGGGTCCTTTCCCCATCCTCGGTGTGGGGTTGCTAGATATTAAGTCAGCTCTTCTCCTCGCCCGGCCCTCGTGTAATTACTCCTCGTCCGGTCTCCTGGGCCGATCCGCTGATGCCCACCCCCACACCCCCAACCAAAAAAATCCCGCAGACAATTTACTAAGAATTTAAAATTAAAAAACTCGAAGTAGGTAGTCGTGATGGTGCTTTTGTTCTGTTTTTCGGGCATTGAGGCTTTTGGAGTGCTTTTGGGTGTTTAGATGTGTTTAGGTTCGCTTTCAGGGTTTTTAGGGCGTCTAGGGTAGATGCAAAGAGCCGAAAAATATACCAAGGTTGCCAAGAATTTACCAATGTTATCTCCTTAGAAGGCCCCAAGCCGGAGACACCAATACACAACAAGTGTGGATACAGCTGGCCTTCATGATCCATGCTCTAAAATAAAGCGAACACCCGCTTCTTGCGTCGGGCAACTCGAGTGGCTCTTTGCCGCTGCTGCCAGGCCAACAGCCCTCTGGGCAATGATGGGGATGCGTGCCCGGCATCCACATCCTTAGGAAGCGAAGGCAGAGACACATGATTTCTGCTTCTGGCTGTGGCCCACAAGCGACATCTTCAGGCGACTGGAGCCAGGGCAGTCCACTCAAGCAATCATAAGGGCAGGACGGGCGACTTGGTCGGTATGGCCGGGTCCTGTCAATAGCCAAGACCGTCGAGCAAAACGTCGCACTACCTTCTCACCGGAAGAGCAGAAGATCTCCTACAACGGAGAAGGTTCAGAACCGATAGGGTGGTTGGGGTGTGCTCATGCCATTGGCAGACTTTCGGGAATCTGTGTTCGAAACAACGTCTGTGCAGTGCCCGACTTTGTCATTGTATATATGGTTTTCGACTCGATTCCCCACCGTGATGACAGCCCTTTTTGGGTGCAGGGTTGAGGGTTGGGCTCAACTCTCAGGGAGTAACGCTGCGTATTGGGGGCTGAGCCACGATATGCCCAGCCAAAACCAACCTAAACCCAAGAAAACCCCAAGAAAACCCCACGAAAACATAACAAAAACTCAAGACAAACTTAGGTTTCCCATCCTGCGAAAGCTACCAAGTTGGCCACTTCCTGAACGCCTCGAAAACACCCGCCAGGACACTCCTAAATTTAAGCCCTGCCCCGAGCGGAGTTGACCGGCCTCCATGATGACTTCAAACATCTCGTCCAGGCGCATCTTGCATACCTGCGTAGAGCGACTGGAAGCTGCCGCACATTGTAGTAAACCTAGTAGCTCACCACGCACGCGGCGCCTTTTGGAGTGTTCGTACTCTTCCACTGAGCGTCGCCACCTCCGCCTGATGGAAGCATGCGGCACTACACGGGGCCTCTGCATGGCACATCTACTGAGTTGTCCGGGTTCGGGTCCGCACAAAAAATTCGACATCGAAAGCAGTGGTCTACAACAGATTGAAAAGAATGGCTTTAGTTCTCCCAGAACTGTTGTTCTCCCAGGGAATTCAGTTTGAGGTCCCCAGACAAGGCCCTAGCAGCCCTATAGCCCCCCTACAAACCCAAAGCCGCAAGCGGTAAAGGCCACGGCAAGCCTTGGGAAGTGCCAATGCACATGCTTATCGCACGCTTCTCGGGGTGACAAGGCGAACCCAAATCATTTCTGGCGCTTAGGTTTCGGAAAAAAAAGAACTATGCAGGTCTTGGTCTTAGCGGTTCCGCTTGCAGCGGAGGCCTCAGGGTTTGGGGTTCAGGGCTCAGGGACTTGTCAGGTCTTGGGTGGTTTCAGGGATCTCGACTAAGTTTTCGGAGCACCCCTCAGATCTCCACTTGAACACTGGGTGAAGCGGCACGAGGGCTTGTGTATCCCAAACTCCAAACCCGAAACCTGCACAAAGGACCCTCCAAACGCCTGAAGCTGCTGGATGGAGTTCTCCTTTGCCTCGCGTGCTCTGTGGGATCTTTGGGTGGCGTTACTGTTGCAACACTCAAGGCCCTTATCCGTATACTCATGTACACATTCATGTACACGAACTTTTCTTATGACAGCATATGTGACGTGCACAACTTAATGCATTTAAAGTCTCTCTAGGTGGAGAAAAGTGGCTGACAAGTGCGGATGGGTTGTTGCGTGCCAGAGAAGATAAAGAGAAAAGTACACCAGGCTGAGCAGAAGGTTGAAAACGCAGCGTCGGGCACTGGGTCGAAGACAACAAGGACGCACACGCACATGCACACGCACGCCCAGACGGACGCAGACCCACCCACGCCCACACCCGCGCAAACACAAGACACCAACAGAGACAGCTGCTGAAAACGAAACTCGAGAACCGAAACGAACCACCACGGACACGAAAGGAGAGAATGAATCCCCGCCATGAAACCGCCCGCATGCCACAAAACAAACGTGAACATAGCGGCATGGGCACTTTGTCCTCTTCAGGGGAAACCCCATAAAGGGCTCAAGACACAAAAAATTGAGGGAATGCGCCTGACGCAACCCACGCAACATACTGAGACGCCACGAGGGCCAACTTCGCCGATGTTGCTATCTGCATCTGGCTGCATCTGCTTGAGGTCCGGTATCTGGCATCTGCAATCTGAACCCCTGCGTGATATCATGAGGATTGGGCCCTGTCCTCGGTTGAAAATTGTCTGGACACAAAGAATAGCCAGTGTGCCCCCAAGCTGCCGTTAACACACCCCAGTGTCCCGAAACACTTCCCTCCTGACAGCGCACTTCGTTGGAGCCGGTAACGGTCAGTTAGCACCCCCTGCATTGTGTACAAAAAAGAGAGACAGAGAGAGAGAGAGAGAGAGAGAGAGAGAGAGAGAGACAGAGAGACATTAAACGTCATGTGGCGAACAGTGCCGCGTGCACACACACACACACTATGCACACTACGCATTGCCACCACCTATCCTGCCTCGAGCGCACACTGCAGCTCTTTCATCACCTGGTCTTGCTGCACCTGCTTGAGAAAATAACACTCTGAAAACTTCGAAGAGGGGCTCCGAATGAAACATCCTACACCTCCAATGCCGAAAATAGCACAGCCGAAAACGCTGAAGCAATAAGAATTACGGGAGGTTCATGGCATAGCGAAACTCTCCCGAACTTAAATTGGTCTCAGGATTTTGAAGAAATCAAAGGCACCTGCAAAATCTCGGAACTCCTTAAAGCCCTTAAGATTTTGCAAGGGGGAAACAGACCCGTCAAATTTGAGCCCGCACCCGCGGGACCTCGAGACGAACATGGGTTAGAAAGCTGTTGCCCAAGCCGCCCAAGCCTGGGCAGGCTCAGCCGCCACCGTTCCCGATGGCGCGGCGTCGAGCTCGATTGCAGCATCCTGGGGCCCATAATGACCTCAAAACCTTCCACCTAAAGCCTGGAGAGCCGAGCCCCAACATACTCCATGCTGCAACATGCTGCAAGCAGCAACGCTGCCCCGAAGCCTCTAATTAGGGTAACCTCCATCTTTCCGCTCAAGCTGTCACAAACACACCCTGGCATGACCGCAGCAGCGCGGTTGGCACGCACACACACACACACACACGGAAAGAGACACAGCTCTATAACTGCAAAATGCCGTACTTACAACTTCTTAGGCCAAGCTCTCGGCCTCATCCTGGTGGTTCTGGCGGGCAGCCTCAAGAGTCTACAGCCCAGGAATCCTACATCAGCACAGCCTCTCATCATTCCTGGAGGTAGACACCAAGTTGATGCATGACGTGGGCTCACAGCATACGTCTGCACCCATGCTACATTTAGGCTTCCCGAAACTTTGAGATGTCGTCAAGCTCCACGACAAGACATGTGGGCCACCACCTCTAAACCCGAACAGGCCGAGATGAGTCGGAGAAGTACCAGAAACACCAGGGCCCAGGCTTGCCACAGCCGCGGCACCAGCTGTGGCGCCTTCGGGACGCATCAAGGTGTTGTGGAGAAAGCTTGGCACGAAGAAAGGGCTAACTAAGCCTGTAAAGGGAACAGAGGGGTTTGCGGATGTCGCAGGGCTTTCTTGATGGGCCGCTTACAGGAAGGGTCGTCGCTGGGCTTCCAAGAGGGCTTCGGGCTGAACCTTGAACATGAAGAGGCGAGGGCTGTCACGTAACGTCCTAACCCAAAAGGAACCCCTGACAAATCGAAGCCAGCCTCAGGATCCCTGTGCTTGCGACCACGCCAACAACTAATATCCCAGTGCTCAATCGGATAAACCCAGTCGATCTGAAGGCCCCATGTATTTAGGCGCCCGACCCGAAACCCTCAGTCTTTGCAGCAGTCACGTGGGTATCTCTGTGCCCGAGTTTCCTGTACTCCTCGCCCTGGCCCGAGTTTGGGGTCTCCGCCCGACCCCGCGTCGCCCAAACCGGGTCAGCCTGAAGGCAGATGACCTCATCGGTGAGCGTTCCAGGTGGGCCGGCGTCCAGCCTGATTGAGGTCATCCTCATTCTCATCATTTGTATGAAACTGATAATGATGATGATGATGATGATGATGATGATGGTGATGATGATAATAATGATGACGACGATCGTACTTGTTCTTGTTCTTCTTGTTGCTGCTGCTGTTGTTGCTTTTAAGGAAATTTCATTGTTACTCCTACTATTCGTATGAGAATTCTGACTATCATTGCCAGCGTTGCTGTTGTGTTTGCAAGCTTGTGCTTCTGAAATTAAGACTGACACGAATGCTGAGATGGTGGCTCGTGCTGATACACTTCCGAAGAGTAAGACAAACACTAACAGTAATCACTAATGCTAAAAGCCAACACTTAAAGTACTCACTGCCACTAACCCGAGCACTAAGAATAGAAATAACACGAACACAAACACGAACACTCATACTCATATAAGACTACGTAACACTAGTACAATGAGGAATACTAATACAATACTGGCCAATACACAGTAATGCCCACAATACTGACGACGATTATGATCCTCAAGACCATAATGAAAGGCCAAACATCACATCACGTCATCATCATCACCACCGCCATCATCTCAATCATGTCGTCATCCTCATCACCATCATCAACACAACCTTCACAATCACCATCATCATCAGCATCATCAACATCTGTATCACCACCAGTCATCACAATCATCACAAACATCATCATGATCCTCATGGTCATCGTCATCATGGCAGTACCAATAATGCTAACCAGAAGAACACGAGGCAAAACCCTAAACCAAAAACCCTAAAGTCTTGATTTGGAATTCGGAGCTCCAGGTTCGAGATGATCCCCAAGAGGACCCCAACAAAAATTAACTCCCACGAGGGCACCCTTACCCTAAACCCGAAAACCCTAAACCCTCAACCTTATCAACCTTGATACACGCAAACAAACCTGCAGACCGCTTTGCCAAGCTCCGGGCTTGTACTTTGGCTCCGCCTCCTTCCCGCTGCGCTAGGCAGGGGTACAGGACTCAAACAGCATTCAGTTATTCAGGGATCCGCAATGTGATCTAAGGGCTATTCGGCTACTGTTGGGGTTAAGGGTTTAGGCCTAAGGGTTCTGGTCTCTAAACCCAATGACCCCGTTGCAAACCCCAACCCCTAAACCAAACACCCTGAACACGAAACCCAAAACCCTGTCGTCTCGGGATGTCGAGTTTCTGGGTTTTGGGTTTAGGTCCCTACACCCAAAGCATCAAAATCTCGGCCGCTACCTCGGAACCCCCCGCACCCTGAGCGGCTAAGGGTTTAGAGATTAGAGTTTTTGAACGAGAGAACAAAGTGTGCACGTCAGGTTCATTTGTAAACGAATTAACTGAAAGTAGGAATTACAATGAGTTCGTTCATTCCTTTCATCTTTATAAGTAAGGCTTTTAAGTGAAGGAAATTATACTGGAAATGAAGCCTGAATTATATTTCCCTTTGGAAATATGTTCTTTGCCTTTCTAGTTGGTCTTGTTCACCCATTCATTCTCTATTGCATCACTTGCGAGCACCACTATGAATAGAATAAAAATAACACACGAAGACATGCCTCATTTTCCGCTCAGACTTTCATTCATTTTCTTACTGGCTCGCGAAATCTTGTCTTTTCCTGCGCTCCGTTCGCCTGTCATCTAATGATTCGCGTGCTGGAATGCGATAATGAGAGTATTTTGGTATTTCTTCACAGATTACTTATTATTGCATTGTCCTTCTTGCATTCTGGGATTTTGCAAATCAATAATTCTGTAGACAACTTCATGACCCAGAAAGACTAATATCTAATATCAATATTGGGGTTTCCTCACGCTCCTTAATATACGCTGAGGTTTAGGGCCTATTGCACCGATCATCGCTGGGACCAGCATACAAAAGTCCCAGTTCCTGTAGCAGCAACCCAGATAAGTTGTGAACCCCACACCTCATGTATCTGTAGAGTACCTGAGATTTAACAGAAGCAGCCCTAAACCCTATCCCCAAACTCTTCTAACTTCAGGTTCTCGACTTCTCCGCACCCAAACACCCTCAATGACTCAATTTCCGGCGTCCTTGGGCAAGTCTTTGGCCTCTTTTAGCTGACGCGCCGTGTCCGACAGCAGAGAAGACAGCTTCCTCACCTGTTGAGGCTTCAGGGTTGAGGGTCTAGTGCCTTAAACCCTAAAACCCAAACTTATAAACATCCTTGAACAGTCTTAAACCCTACACCCTTAAACCCTGCCCGGCTTTTCGGGCCTGAAACCCAGAAAGCCGAAGAACTTCCCAGGATCTACGACCCTAGAGCCTAAACTCTGCAACCTCAATCCTGTTGAAATCCTAACTCTCCCCCAAGCCTTGAGCCACAAACCCTCAACCCTTGAACCCTCCTCCAAAGCCCGAACTCACCACAAGCCGCACGCCTGCTCCTCCAACAGCAGCACACGCGCCTCCAAAGAGGACGAAAACAAAGACACACACACACACACACACACACACAGCTTCGGGTTTAGGGTTCAGGCTCTAGGGCTTGGGGCGTAAAGCCTATAAAACACAACACTATAAAAACTCTAAAGAAACCCTACGCTCCTGCCTCGACTTCAGCCTTCTCCATCTCAACGGTGGCATTCTGCTCCCTGGTGGCTTGGGCTCTAGAACCCATGATTCTGCAAGAGTTCGAACTTTGGGGTTTAGGGTTAGGGTTTGAAGGGTCTTTGAAGGTTTTTGAGGTTTCAGAGAGCTTCGAGTTTGTTGCTTGCGGTTTCGGGTTTAGGGCTCCAGCCGCCAGGAAAGAAAATAGGTTGCTGAATCGGTTACTCTGCACTCTGCCTGCTAGCTGCTAGCTGAGCACCAAGCCCTCAAGCCAACTATTGGCTAACCAAGCAAGTTTGTGACTCGCTTAGGGTTCAAGCCCTATAATCCTATAATCCCTGAACCCTAAAACCCCAAACCCTCAACCGTCCAACCCTAGGCAGCATACGGGCTCTCACACCCTCCTGGATCCTTGTGACTAAGACCTATGCCCCAACACAAGTAACTTCCGCGCACCACACCAGAAACCGGATTGCCTTCAGGGTTTAGGGTTTAGAGCCCTCAACCCTCCAGCCCTTGTCTGGCATTTCGGGCGTAACCTCCACCACTTCGAACCGTGATCCCAAGGAACTTAAGCCGTCTCAAAGCTGGCGCCTCATCTGTTGCAGCTGCTCACGGAGTTGCGCCTCGATGTCTGCCTGTCGTCCAGGACTCCCGAAGCTTCCTGAAGGTTACCTTCGCCCCTTGAGGACACGACAACGGCGCGCAGGGCAGCGCACAGGAGGTTTCGGCGATGGTGGAAAGCCACTAATCACCATAACGCCCTAAACCCTAAGTCTTAGACATCCATAACCCCTCAGCTGCGTTACTTGCGGCGGGGATCGAAGGGCTCAGGGGCTTTGGGATTTGGGATTTGAGATTCCGAGAGCTTGCATGTTAGAGCCTCGGGTTTAGGACAGATTGGGGTATGAGGTATAGCGTATACACCGGATCATTTAGAAACATTGAGTCTGAGAGTTTTGAAGCCTGCTGGAGACTCTGGAGGCTTGGCTGCTCTATGCGAATTTGCTCGAGAATACGTAGCTGAAGTACGGCCCTAGCATTTTGGGACGACTCAAAAGCCACACGTGGCCAAAAAACACTATAAAACCCAAACCCAATTGAAGGCTTTCAGACACGCCCTCAACCTTTGAAGCCATACAGTCATAGACACCCTACACCCCAAAGGGCCCCAAAGCCTTTGGCATGGCGCCTCATTTAGCTCCTCGCACTGGATGGTGGTTGCCGGCCGGCCGCCCTGCACCTCGTCACGGGTTAAGGGGTTCCGTAAACCCTATAGAAAAACAAAAACACAAATAAGACGTACATACATACATACATACATACATACATACATACATACATACATACATACATACATACATACATACATACATACATACATACATACATACATACATACATACATACACACACACATACATACATACATACATACATACATACATACATACATACATACATACATACATACATACATGCATACATACATACATACATACATACAATCATACATACAATCATACAGACACACACACATACATACAGACATACATACATACATATATATATATATATATGTATATATGAGATATATATATATATATTCATAAATGTAAAAATTGACAAAAGTAGTAAATCCCCAAACCCCAAAAGAAAGGCGTTGATCAATAAACTTGAAACCCTTGAAAGCCGTGAGCCTGAACCAATAAGATTCATCCATGAGCCACATAAAACATCAGAAGCCCAAGGCACCGAATCCAGCGGCTCTCTGCTAACAGCATGGCCGAAATCCACATGCACGAGGCGCCCGTCCACCTTCACACACTCACATCTCACTGTTTGAGGTTTAGGTCCTGATGCTTCACGAGGGCGAACATGGAAGAGCCCTCTCCGTCGCGGGATACCCTGTCAACAGACGTGCCCCCTCGCCCGCGCAAAATTAAGGAACCGAGATTCTTGCAACCCACCACCCTCGACCCAAAACCCCTAAACCTCAAGTGGGGCTCCCGAGGCGCTGTATCCATGAAGTTCTCATCTCAGCACGGCAGACATTGCAGCTCTAAAGGGTTTAGGGATTAGAGGGTCCCAAAGCTTTCTGGAGATCCGCAAGTGGGTTCCTAAACCCCTTTTACCCCAATGCCAAACTACTAAACCCTACGCCGTGAACCCCGTAGCCTGAAAGCCCAAACCTCAAGCCCCAAGCCTTGAGACCCCCCGATGGCCCCACGCCTGAAGCCCCTAAACCCCTAAACCCCTCAACCCCTGAGGGTCCTAAGCTCCCCAAGCCGCCCCTAAACCCCTTAACCCTAAAGCCACAAGATCCCTGAAGCCCCTACAAAACCTGAAGCTCGAAC
Source organism: Symbiodinium natans (assembly GCA_905221605.1). Lineage (NCBI taxonomy): Eukaryota > Dinophyceae > Suessiales > Symbiodiniaceae > Symbiodinium > Symbiodinium natans. The sequence goes on along the minus strand of CAJNDS010002784.1, from coordinate 176,029 downwards.
CCTTTCCCGGGCTTGGCCGGCCTGGAGCTCCCCGCCGGGGTCTGTTCAGGAGAAGGGATTACAGTGGTCACAGGTCACTGGGCAGCATGGCCAAAAATCACCGATATTTACACACAGAGACAGAGGCAGAGGGACAGAGACAGAGACAGAGGCACAGACACAGACAGAGACAGAGAAAGAGACAGAGGCAGAGACAGAGCCAGAGGCAGAGGCAGAGACAGAGACACAGAGAGAGAGAAAGAGAGAGAGAGAGAGAGAGAGAGTCTCACAAAGAGAGAGAGAGAGAGAAGGAGAAGGAGACGTTGGTTCCCTTAGGGTGAGGCTAACTATCGCAAAAAAAATGCCAGAATCGGTTATCAGTCCTGTCTTCGTGCTCCTGCATACTTACGACTTCATTCAGAAGTGAGGCCGCGGGTTCGGAAGAAGCTTCCCGACTGTTTTCGAATGTGCAGGATGTGACCAACATCGCTGCGCGCGTGTTCAGGAAGTGTTCGCCAGCGTCCACGAAGCGTTCACAAGCGTCCGCAAGACTCGCACCATTGTGGAATGGTGTTGGCGTTTGTAGTCTTGTAATTGCAGAGTCGGTGTGTGAAGATGCAAACAATCGTAGGCATGGGCACTCACACTGCTTGAGTGTCTAATGATGTGCGCAACCACACTGCAACAGCGATCTGGCATCGAGGACCAGTCGCAAGGTCGGGCTGGAAGAGGAGATGACTCCGTGGTGCACGGTCTTCTGCGCTAAACCGCTAAGCATGACTCCACAGGACCGCGTCTGGAACTCACTTTTGGGATCTTTACGGATCGTTCAGAATTTTCTTGTGACAACGGCATGTATCTTGCTGCACTTTCGGGTCGGATGGAAGCAACAGGTTGTGAGTCCACGAAAGGAGCTTGAGAAGGGAGAGGTTCCTTAAACTCAAGTTTGAAAAGGGTGAAGGGCGAGGGGACTGGGGGAGGAGTGATCGACGAATGTCGCGATTCTTCGGACCATCTTTCCTGGAAACTTTAGCACGCATACAAACACACATCCGAACATAACCCCTGCAACCCGCAATGGTCAACCGCGGATTCGGAAACTGAGAATGCGCGGATTCCGAAACTTGGGAGAATGCGATTCGGCAAACTTGAAAACGTGGCTCCGGTAAACTGAAAGAAGCTGCTTGAATTGGGCTTGGAGAATGTCATCACCCCCCCCGAGGGACAGCGAAAGGAAACAAGAATCGCCCACTTTCCTGAATCTCGCAGTTTCCTGAGTGGGGCAGTCTCTTACGGGCTGGTAGTCCGAGCGCTGCAATCCTCCCATCATCCGAATCCTTGCATAACCTGATCCGCCTCTGCCAATCATTAGGACATTTGCATGGATGATTCAATGCGGAACCCTGAATCGTCAGCCCATGTCAGCCCCCCCAGGCCTTCCAAACCCCAGCTCCACCACATGGCGCTGAGGTTTTGGGTTTAGGGTCAGGGTTTCGGGTTTGGAGATTTACGGTTTAAGGTTTAGGGGTTCGATTTCGGGGCTTAAATTAGGCCAACAGGACAGCCCATATATACACTCACCAATATTTCCAGGAACCAGGGACCGTGTACGCACGCAAACCATAATATAAACCCATCTTCATGCGTGTGGAGGGTAGGAGTGTGTGTGTGTGTGTGCGTTTTGGCACGTGCCGTGCATGTAGACGTGTCAAGGCTCAAGTCTGAGCTTCAGAGCTGTGATATGGCAGCGGGCAATGAAAAGATCTTGTGTTAAGGGCTCGGAGGACTTGGGGCTTGGCGAATGGCCCCAGCTAACACCCCACTTCCCTGTTAAGAACTAGAAAAAGCAAACCTAGCAAGGCATGCCCACGATATCAGATAACCTGGCAACATGCACATTCGGCCACCTAAAAAGTGAGAGTATTGCCCGTGCACGTCCACAGAATGCACGAACGAATGTGCGAATCAGCAACATTAACCATGCGATATCTTTCCAGCTGAGGCCGTCCTGACATTCACCGCACAAGACCAAAACATGCTGCTAGCTCATCTAAGTTGTGCACATTATCCATTGAAAACAGGAACGGTCCTGGACGGCATCTCGTGATTGGGACCGCTTCTTAACATCAGCGCCGACGTCGCTCATGGCAAGTGCATGTGCATTAGGTCCCAGAAAATTACCAATCTAAGGGTGGTTCCGGTGGTTCCATCGTCCCTTCATACGGTCCTTTGCTTTCCTTGAAGGGTTCTGATCTATGGGGCCTTGGGTCGCATAGGGTATTTTCGGGGCGTATCAACGGTACACAGAGGCTTCCAAACTAAGGGTCCTTGTAAGCACCGATGACCCAGTGTCTACCGCCAAAAACTTGTCTGATTCCGAGTGAGAACCTCTTGTTGTTGAAGGGTTTCGCATCACCAATGCTGATCGACGGGCACCACCAAATCAAGTCTTTTGCAGCTCCATCGGAATGAACAACGTGCGAAAAGCCCCTCCAATATTGGAGTCGACACTATTGGCCATACTCGTGTGTGAATGACGGCGATGGCAAATTGCTAATGACGCTGGTTCATGAAAATACAAAAAAACTTACCCATTTTCAGGCGCCAATAGTTTGGCCATGGCAGGGGTGGCGTGGAGCTGAAGGCTCAGAGTGGGCTTTGGGTCTTTCCTCTCCTCAACACCTGCAGCAGTCCCGGCACGCCGGAGTCTCAGTCAAGCGAGAAGCCCACGGACGCCGAAGCCGACAAAGCAGCCTCAAGCAACAAAAAGTTTTAGGGTTCTTTGGGGCGTTTCAGGGTCCTTTCCCCATCCTCGGTGTGGGGTTGCTAGATATTAAGTCAGCTCTTCTCCTCGCCCGGCCCTCGTGTAATTACTCCTCGTCCGGTCTCCTGGGCCGATCCGCTGATGCCCACCCCCACACCCCCAACCAAAAACATCCCGCAGACAATTTACTAAGAATTTAAAATTAAAAAACTCGAAGTAGGTAATCGTGATGGTGCTTTTGTTCTGGTTTTCGGGCATTGAGGCTTTTGGAGTGCTTTTGGGTGTTTAGATGTGTTTAGGTTCGCTTTCAGGGTTTTTAGGGCGTCTAGGGTAGATGCAAAGAGCCGAAAAATATACCAAAGTTGCCAAGAATTTACCAATGTTATCTCCTTAGAAGGCCCCAAGCCGGAGACACCAATACACAACAAGTGTGGATACAGCTGGCCTTCATGATCCATGCTCTAAAATAAAGCGAACACCCGCTTCTTGCGTCGGGCAACTCGAGTGGCTCTTTGCCGCTGCTGCCAGGCCAACAGCCCTCTGGGCAATGATGGGGATGCGTGCCCGGCATCCATATCCTTAGGAAGCGAAGGCAGAGACACATGATTTCTGCTTCTGGCTGTGGCCCACAAGCGACATCTTCAGGCGACTGGAGCCAGGGCAGTCCACTCAAGCAATCATAAGGGCAGGACGGGCGACTTGGTCGGTATGGCCGGGTCCTGTCAATAGCCAAGACCGTCGAGCAAAACGTCGCACTACCTTCTCACCGGAAGAGCAGAAGATCTCCTACAACGGAGAAGGTTCAGAACCGATAGGGTGGTTGGGGTGTGCTCATGCCATTGGCAGACTTTCGGGAATCTGTGTTCGAAACAACGTCTGTGCAGTGCCCGACTTTGTCATTGTATATATGGTTTTCGACTCGATTCCCCACCGTGATGACAGCCCGTTTTGGGTGCAGGGTTGAGGGTTGGGCTCAACTCTCAGGGAGTAACGCTGCGTATTGGGGGCTGAGCCACGATATGCCCAGCCAAAACCAACCTAAACCCAAGAAAACCCCAAGAAAACCCCACGAAAACATAACAAAAACTCAAGACAAACTTAGGTTTCCCATCCTGCGAAAGCTACCAAGTTGGCCACTTCCTGAACGCCTCGAAAACACCCGCCAGGACACTCCTAAATTTAAGCCCTGCCCCGAGCGGAGTTGACCGGCCTCCATGATGACTTCAAACATCTCGTCCAGGCGCATCTTGCATGCCTGCGTAGAGCGACTGGAAGCTGCCGCACATTGCGGCACCAGTAGTAAACCTAGTAGCTCACCACGCACGCGGCGCCTTTTGGAGTGTTCGTACTCTTCCACTGAGCGTCGCCACCTCCGCCTGATGGAAGCATGCAGCACTACACGGGGCCTCTGCATGGCACATCTACTGAGTTGTCCGGGTTCGGGTCCGCACAAAAAATTCGACATCGAAAGCAGTGGTCTACAACAGATTGAAAAGAATGGCTTTAGTTCTCCCAGAACTGTTGTTCTCCCAGGGAATTCAGTTTGAGGTCCCCAGACAAGGCCCTAGCAGCCCTATAGCCCCCCTACAAACCCAAAGCCGCAAGCGGTAAAGGCCACGGCAAGCCTTGGGAAGTGCCAATGCACATGCTTATCGCACGCTTCTCGGGGTGACAAGGCGAACCCAAATCATTTCTGGCGCTTAGGTTTCGGGAAAAAAGAACTATGCAGGTCTTGGTCTTAGCGGTTCCGCTTGCAGCGGAGGCCTCAGGGTTTGGGGTTCAGGGCTCAGGGACTTGTCAGGTCTTGGGTGGTTTCAGGGATCTCGACTAAGTTTTCGGAGCACCCCTCAGATCTCCACTTGAACACTGGGTGAAGCGGCACGAGGGCTTGTGTATCCCAAACTCCAAACCCGAAACCTGCACAAAGGACCCTCCAAACGCCTGAAGCTGCTGGATGGAGTTCTCCTTTGCCTCGCGTGCTCTGTGGGATCTTTGGGTGGCGTTACTGTTGCAACACTCAAGGCCCTTATCCGTATACTCATGTACACATTCATGTACACGAACTTTTCTTATGACAGCATATGTGACGTGCACAACTTAATGCATTTAAAGTCTCTCTAGGTGGAGAAAAGTGGCTGACAAGTGCGGATGGGTTGTTGCGTGCCAGAGAAGATAAAGAGAAAAGTACACCAGGCTGAGCAGAAGGTTGAAAACGCAGCGTCGGGCACTGGGTCGAAGACAACAAGGACGCACACACGCACATGCACACGCACGCCCAGACGGACGCAGACCCACCCACGCCCACACCCGCACAAACACAAGACACCAACAGAGACAGCTGCTGAAAACGAAACTCGAGAACCGAAACGAACCACCACGGACACGAAAGGAGAGAATGAATCCCCGCCATGAAACCGCCCGCATGCCACAAAACAAACGTGAACATAGCGGCATGGGCACTTTGTCCTCTTCAGGGGAAACCCCATAAAGGGCTCAAGACACAAAAAATTGAGGGAATGCGCCTGACGCAACCCACGCAACATACTGAGACGCCACGAGGGCCAACTTCGCCGATGTTGCTATCTGCATCTGGCTGCATCTGCTTGAGGTCCGGTATCTGGCATCTGCAATCTGAACCCCTGCGTGATATCATGAGGATTGGGCCCTGTCCTCGGTTGAAAATTGTCTGGACACAAAGAATAGCCAGTGTGCCCCCAAGCTGCCGTTAACACACCCCAGTGTCCCGAAACACTTCCCTCCTGACAGCACACTTCGTTGGAGCCGGTAACGGTCAGTTAGCACCCCCTGCATTGTGTACAAAAAAGAGAGACAGAGAGAGAGAGAGAGAGAGAGAGAGAGAGACAGAGAGACATTAAACGTCATGTGGCGAACAGTGCCGCGTGCACACACACACACACTATGCACACTACGCATTGCCACCACCTATCCTGCCTCGAGCGCACACTGCAGCTCTTTCATCACCTGGTCTTGCTGCACCTGCTTGAGAAAACAACACTCTGAAAACTTCGAAGAGGGGCTCCGAATGAAACATCCTACACCTCCAATGCCGAAAATAGCACAGCCGAAAACGCTGAAGCAATAAGAATTACGGGAGGTTCATGGCATAGCGAAACTCTCCCGAACTTAAATTGGTCTCAGGATTTTGAAGAAATCAAAGGCACCTGCAAAATCTCGGAACTCCTTAAAGCCCTTAAGATTTTGCAAGGGGGAAACAGACCCGTCAAATTTGAGCCCGCACCCGCGGGACCTCGAGACGAACGTGGGTTAGAAAGCTGTTGCCCAAGCCGCCCAAGCCTGGGCAGGCTCAGCCGCCACCGTTCCCGATGGCGCGGCGTCGAGCTCGATTGCAGCATCCTGGGGCCCATAATGACCTCAAAACCTTCCACCTAAAGCCTGGAGAGCCGAGCCCCAACATACTCCATGCTGCAAGCAGCAACGCTGCCCCGAAGCCTCTAATTAGGGTAACCTCCATCTTTCCGCTCAAGCTGTCACAAACACACCCTGGCATGACCGCAGCAGCGCGGTTGGCACGCACACACACACACACACGGAAAGAGACACAGCTCTATAACTGCAAAATGCCGTACTTACAACTTCTTAGGCCAAGCTCTCGGCCTCATCCTGGTGGTTCTGGCGGGCAGCCTCAAGAGTCTACAGCCCAGGAATCCTACATCAGCACAGCCTCTCATCATTCCTGGAGGTAGACACCAAGTTGATGCATGACGTGGGCTCACAGCATACGTCTGCACCCATGCTACATTTAGGCTTCCCGAAACTTTGAGATGTCGTCAAGCTCCACGACAAGACATGTGGGCCACCACCTCTAAACCCGAACAGGCCGAGATGAGTCGGAGAAGTACCAGAAACACCAGGGCCCAGGCTTGCCACAGCCGCGGCACCAGCTGTGGCGCCTTCGGGACGCATCAAGGTGTTGTGGAGAAAGCTTGGCACGAAGAAAGGGCTAACTAAGCCTGTAAAGGGAACAGAGGGGTTTGCGGATGTCGCAGGGCTTTCTTGCTGGGCCGCTTACAGGAAGGGTCGTCGCTGGGCTTCCAAGAGGGCTTCGGGCTGAACCTTGAACATGAAGAGGCGAGGGCTGTCACGTAACGTCCTAACCCAAAAGGAACCCCTGACAAATCGAAGCCAGCCTCAGGATCCCTGTGCTTGCGACCACGCCAACAACTAATATCCCAGTGCTCAATCGGATAAACCCAGTCGATCTGAAGGCCCCATGTATTTAGGCGCCCGACCCGAAACCCTCAGTCTTTGCAGCAGTCACGTGGGTATCTCTGTGCCCGAGTTTCCTGTACTCCTCGCCCTGGCCCGAGTTTGGGGTCTCCGCCCAACCCCGCGTCGCCCAAACCGGGTCAGCCTGAAGGCAGATGACCTCATCGGTGAGCGTTCCAGGTGGGCCGGCGTCCAGCCTGATTGAGGTCATCCTCATTCTCATCATTTGTATGAAATTGATAATGATGATGATGATGATGATGATGGTGATGATGATAATAATGATGACGACGATCGTACTTGTTCTTGTTCTTCTTGTTGCTGCTGCTGTTGTTGCTTCTAAGGAGATTTCATTGTTACTCCTACTATTAGTATGAGAATTCTGACTATCATTGCCAGCGTTGCTGTTGTGTTTGCAAGCTTGTGCTTCTGAAATTAAGACTGACACGAATGCTAAGATGGTGGCTCGTGCTGATACACTTCCGAAGAGTAAGACAAACACTAACAGTAATCACTAATGCTAAAAGCCAACACTTAAAGTACTCACTGCCACTAACCCGAGCACTAAGAATAGAAATAACACGAACACAAACACGAACACTCATACTCATATAAGACTACGTAACACTAGTACAATGAGGAATACTAATACAATACTGGCCAATACACAGTAATGCCCACAATACTGACGACGATTATGATCCTCAAGACCATAATGAAAGGCCAAACATCACATCACGTCATCATCATCACCACCGCCATCATCTCAATCATGTCGTCATCATCATCACCATCATCAACACAACCTTCACAATCACCATCATCATCAGCATCATCAACATCTGTATCACCACCAGTCATCACAATCATCACAAACATCATCATGATCCTCATGGTCATCGTCATCATGGCAGTACCAATAATGCTAACCAGAAGAACACGAGGCAAAACCCTAAACCAAAAACCCTAAAATCTTGATTTGGAATTCGGAGCTCCAGGTTCGAGATGATCCCCAAGAGGACCCCAACAAAAATTAACTCCCACGAGGGCACCCTTACCCTAAACCCGAAAACCCTAAACCCTCAACCTTATCAACCTTGATACACGCAAACAAACCTGCAGACCGCTTTGCCAAGCTCCGGGCTTGTACTTTGGCTCCGCCTCCTTCCCGCTGCGCTAGGCAGGGGTACAGGACTCAAACAGCATTCAGTTATTCAGGGATCCGCAATGTGATCTAAGGGCTATTCGGCTACTGTTGGGGTTAAGGGTTTAGGCCTAAGGGTTCTGGTCTCTAAACCCAATGACCCCGTTGCAAACCCCAACCCCTAAACCAAACACCCTGAACACGAAACCCAAAACCCTGTCGTCTCGGGATGTCGAGTTTCTGGGTTTTGGGTTTAGGTCCCTACACCCAAAGCATCAAAATCTCGGCCGCTACCTCGGAACCCCCCGCACCCTGAGCGGCTAAGGGTTTAGAGATTAGAGTTTTTGAACGAGAGAACAAAGTGTGCACGTCAGGTTCATTTGTAAACGAATTAACTGAAAGTAGGAATTACAATGAGTTCGTTCATTCCTTTCATCTTTATAAGTAAGGCTTTTAAGTGAAGGAAATTATACTGGAAATGAAGCCTGAATTATATTTCCCTTTGGAAATATGTTCTTTGCCTTTCTAGTTGGTCTTGTTCACCCATTCATTCTCTATTGCATCACTTGCGAGCACCACTATGAATAGAATAAAAATGACACACGAAGACATGCCTCATTTTCCGCTCAGACTTTCATTCATTTTCTTACTGGCTCGCGAAATCTTGTCTTTTCCTGCGCTCCGTTCGCTGTCATCTAATGATTCGCGTGCTGGAATGCGATAATGAGAGTATTTTGGTATTTCTTCACAGATTACTTATTATTGCATTGTCCTTCTTGAATTCTGGGATTTTGCAAATCAATAATTCTGTAGACAACTTCATGACCCAGAAAGACTAATATCTAATATCAATATTGGGGTTTCCTCACGCTCCTTAATATACGCTGAGGTTTAGGGCCTATTGCACCGATCATCGCTGGGACCAGCATACAAAAGTCCCAGTTCCTGTAGCAGCAACCCAGATAAGTTGTGAACCCCACACCTCATGTATCTGTAGAGTAGCTGAGATTTAACAGAAGCAGCCCTAAACCCTATCCCCAAACTCTTCTAACTTCAGGTTCTCGACTTCTCCGCACCCAAACACCCTCAATGACTCAATTTCCGGCGTCCTTGGGCAAGTCTTTGGCCTCTTTTAGCTGACGCGCCGTGTCCGACAGCAGAGAAGACAGCTTCCTCACCTGTTGAGGCTTCAGGGTTGAGGGTCTAGTGCCTTAAACCCTAAAACCCAAACTTATAGAACAGTCTTAAACCCGACACCCTTAAACCCTGCCCGGCTTTTCGGGCCTGAAACCCAGAAAGCCGAAGAACTTCCCAGGATCTACGACCCTAGAGCCTAAACTCTGCAACCTCAATCCTGTTGAAATCCTAACTCTCCCCCAAGCCTTGAGCCACAAACCCTCAACCCTTGAACCCTCCTCCAAAGCCCGAACTCACCACAAGCCGCATGCCTGCTCCTCCAACAGCAGCACACGCGCCTCCAAAGAGGACGAAAACAAAGACACACACACACACACACACACAGAGCTTCGGGTTTAGGGTTCAGGCTCTAGGGTTTGGGGCGTAAAGCCTATAAAACACAACACTATAAAAACTCTAAAGAAACCCTACGCTCCTGCCTCGACTTCAGCCTTCTCCATCTCAACGGTGGCATTCTGCTCCCTGGTGGCTTGGGCTCTAGAACCCATGATTCTGCAAGAGTTCGAACTTTGGGGTTTAGGGTTAGGGTTTGAAGGGTCTTTGAAGGTTTTTGAGGTTTCAGAGAGCTTCGAGTTTGTTGCTTGCGGTTTCGGGTTTAGGGCTCCAGCCGCCAGGAAAGAAAATAGGTTGCTGAATCGGTTACTCTGCACTCTGCCTGCTAGCTGCTAGCTGAGCACCAAGCCCTCAAGCCAACTATTGGCTAACCAAGCAAGTTTGTGACTCGCTTAGGGTTCAAGCCCTATAATCCTATAATCCCTGAACCCTAAAACCCCAAACCCTCAACCGTCCAACCCTAGGCAGCATACGGGCTCTCACACCCTCCTGGATCCTTGTGACTAAGACCTATGCCCCAACACAAGTAACTTCCGCGCACCACACCAGAAACCGGATTGCCTTCAGGGTTTAGGGTTTAGAGCCCTCAACCCTCCAGCCCTTGTCTGGCATTTCGGGCGTAACCTCCACCACTTCGAACCGTGATCCCAAGGAACTTAAGCCGTCTCAAAGCTGGCGCCTCATCTGTTGCAGCTGCTCACGGAGTTGCGCCTCGATGTCTGCCTGTCGTCCAGGACTCCCGAAGCTTCCTGAAGGTTACCTTCGCCCCTTGAGGACACGACAACGGCGCGCAGGGCAGCGCACAGGAGGTTTCGGCGATGGTGGAAAGCCACTAATCACCATAACGCCCTAAACCCTAAGTCTTAGACATCCATAACCCCTCAGCTGCGTTACTTGCGGCGGGGATCGAAGGGCTCAGGGGCTTTGGCATTTGGGATTTGAGATTCCGAGAGCTTGCATGTTAGAGCCTCGGGTTTAGGACAGATTGGGGTATGAGGTATAGCGTATACACCGGATCATTTAGAAACATTGAGTCTGAGAGTTTTGAAGCCTGCTGGAGACTCTGGAGGCTTGGCTGCTCTATGCGAATTTGCTCGAGAATACGTAGCTGAAGTACGGCCCTAGCATTTTGGGACGACTCAAAAGCCACACGTGGCCAAAAAACACTATAAAACCCAAACCCAATTGAAGGCTTTCAGACACGCCCTCAACCTTTGAAGCCATACAGTCATAGACACCCTACACCCCAAAGGGCCCCAAAGCCTTTGGCATGGCGCCTCATTTAGCTCCTCGCACTGGATGGTGGTTGCCGGCCGGCCGCCCTGCACCTCGTCACGGGTTAAGGGGTTCCGTAAACCCTATAGAAAAACAAAAACACAAATAAGACGTACATACATACATACATACATACATACATACATACATACATACATACATACATACATACATACATACATACATACATACATACATACATACATACATACATACACACACACACACACACACATACATACATACATACATACATACATACATACATACATACATACATACATACATACATACATACATACATACATACATACATACAATCATACATACAATCATACAGACACACACACATACATACAGACATACATACATACATATATATATATGTATATATGAGATATATATATATATATATATATTCATAAATGTAAAAATTGACAAAAGTAGTAAATCCCCAAACCCCAAAAGAAAGGCGTTGATCAATAAACTTGAAACCCTTGAAAGCCGTGAGCCTGAACCAATAAGATTCATCCATGAGCCACATAAAACATCAGAAGCCCAAGGCACCGAATCCAGCGGCTCTCTGCTAACAGCATGGCCGAAATCCACATGCACGAGGCGCCCGTCCACCTTCACACACTCACATCTCACTGTTTGAGGTTTAGGTCCTGATGCTTCACGAGGGCGAACATGGAAGAGCCCTCTCCGTCGCGGGATACCCTGTCAACAGACGTGCCCCCTCGCCCGCGCAAAATTAAGGAACCGAGATTCTTGCAACCCACCACCCTCGACCCAAAACCCCTAAACCTCAAGTGGGGCTCCCGAGGCGCTGTATCCATGAAGTTCTCATCTCAGCACGGCAGACATTGCAGCTCTAAAGGGTTTAGGGATTAGAGGGTCCCAAAGCTTTCTGGAGATCCGCAAGTGGGTTCCTAAACCCCTTTTACCCCAATGCCAAACTACTAAACCCTACGCCGTGAACCCCGTAGCCTGAAAGCCCAAACCTCAAGCCCCAAGCCTTGAGACCCCCCGATGGCCCCACGCCTGAAGCCCCTAAACCCCTAAACCCCTCAACCCCTGAGGGTCCTAAGCTCCCCAAGCCGCCCCTTTTTGGGCGGCCCTATGCAACTCGCTCAGCAGCAACTCCGCAGAAAACTCAAGGCTGTGAGAAGACTGTGTAGGAGTGTGCTTCTAGGAGTGTCTTGCACGTTGGCAACCTCACTAGGGTACTCCAAAAGTGGCGGTCTACAGCAGCTCTGTGAGCTTGTAGATAAGAGTATGGGAAGGTAGGGCTGCGAGTGGCAGGGGGTCTGGAGGACTTTAAAAGCCAGTGCCAAAGAATTGTAGTGCACTGTTCTCCATTGAACTCTCCTCCTGCCTGGCCTTAGGCCAGCACCAACCATACCACCTCTGTACTGAAAAGCGCTAGTGAAGCAGCAGTTCCGTTCTATACTGTTCGGATGGGATCGAAGAATGTGCCCGAAAAGTTTCAGCTGTGCTTTGTGGATGTGGTGAGTGAGTGGAGGCTGTGAGGTGAGTGTTCTCACCTCTTGGTTGGTGTATGTGCGGGCTGTGGGGTTGAGCACCTCCGTGTAGTAAGTGCTTTTGAAGTGGAGGATCTTTCGAAGACTCTGTGAGTGGAAAGCTTCGAGTCTGTTGAGATCGCCTTTTGTGAGCGCTGCTGATTCCAACCCGTATGTTACGAGCGGAATGAAGACCGCATTGTAAATGCGTAACTTCCACTTCAGTGTGAGGTCGGTGTTGCGCCAGAACTGGTGCAGAGAGTTAAAGTGCTTGCGGGCTTTGGCGACACGTGTGAGAACGTCTTTGTGAGAAGACCCGTCGCTGCTAATTGTGACGCCAAGGTATTTGGCGTGCTGCTCAATAGTGAGGGGGGCGCCGTTGTGAAAGTGGACTGTGTTCTGTGAAGTGGGGGAGCGTAGTAACACGCACTTCTTGAGGTTCAGGTGGAGGTTGCTGTGAGCCGCAATCCGCTGCAGGATGTGGAGCAGCTGTTCTGCTCTGTGAGCTGTGCTTGCGATGAGTGCTGTGTCGTCCGCATAAGCGAGGTCGTAGAAGGGCTGGTTTTGGCTGTACAGCCAAGGAAGAGACCCGCCGTGAGCTGTAAGTTCCCGGTCCACATCGTGCATAACCATACCGTGAACTATGAGAAACAGGTATGGTGAGAGCGGGCATCCTTGACGAATGCCCGCGCTGGCTTCCTCCCTGGTGCTTTGCTTCCCAGCCGCCGCCACTGTGAATTGTGGTGAGGTGTAGATGTTGTTGATGAGGGCTGTGAGATGTGGTGGGACGCCGTAGCGTGACAACGCTGTGTGGAGGGCGTCCGGGTGTATCTTGTCGAATGCTTTCTCCCAGTCGAGAAAGATGGTGTAAAGTGTTTGTCCTGTGGCCTCCGCACGTTCAATGAGACGGCGGACGATGTGAATAGGCTGGGATGTTGAGCGCGTCGCCCTAAACCCGTATTGGGTTTCCCTGAGTCTGTCGTCCAGGGCTGCTTGGAGTCTGGTGTGAATGATCTTGGCGAAAAGTTTGTAGGATGTGTTCAAAAGTGAGATGGGGCGGTAGCTGGCAGGGTCTGTGAGGGGACCTTTGCCTTTGTAGATTTCGACTACAATAGCATGGTGCCAGTCATCCGGGATGGTGGCTGTGAGCAGGGCTTGGTTGAGGACCCGCAAGAGAGCCTCTTGGTTATGGTCGTCTAACCACTGCCATGCTTCAGCAGGAATGCTGTCGGGGCCTGCTGCTTTGTTGTGCGCCAGCTCTTTAAGTGCTGCGTTGAGCTCTGCTGTGGTGATAGGTGAGAGGTCCACTGCTGCTGCCGGGTGTATTGGGTCTGTGGGGCCAGTGTAAGGTGTAGGTGGAGCTGCCCAGTGTGAGTCTCGCAGGTATTCTGCGAAGGTTTGGGCTTGCTGTGAGAGGCTGGTGGGCTTGCCCTGTGAGTCTCTAATGGAGACCGGTCTGGGCTTGTAGTCTGAGCGAACTCTCTTGATCCACTTCCATTTTTGGCGAGGGTCAAGAGTGGCCTCGCTTTCGGCCAGTCGCTCCTTTAGCCACTGGGTTTTATCTTTGCGGGCTTGCTTTCTAATGTCTTTGTGGAGTTGGGCCTCAAGATCAAATCTCTGAGCGAGGCGTGCGGCGGAACGTTGCTGTATGAGCTGCCAAGTAGCTTGTGAGATCCAGGGGTGTTTGGGGAAGGACGCGGTGGTTGGGATGTGGTCGCTAATGGCTTCCTTGGTCGCCGCCTGGAGGCTCTGCCATTGCACATGTGGTTGTGACTGGAGTGGGAGCTGTGGGGGTGGTTGTGAGTAGTCTGTGGTAGGGGTGATGGCATCCAAGTTTTGCTTGATGTGGTTGTTGTAGGCTTGCCGCTGTGCGGCAGTGGGGGTTCTGGTGTGGCGTGGTTTGGGGGCTGTGCGTTTGGCCTCTTTGGTGCGGAGCTGCAGCTCGACTTTGACCAAGTAGTGGTTGCTGTTGAGCGCTGCGCCGGGAAGAGTGTGGATGTCGTGGATGATGTTGCGCCAGTCTTTGTGTATAATGGCGTGGTCGAGTTGCACGAGGTCGCCGTTGGGTCTTTTGTGGGTGTGTCTATTGCGAGGTGCTTTCTCCATCCAGCTCTGTGGGAGGCAGTAGTCCTGTGAGGCCAGGAGGTCGTGGAACTGTCGCTGGTTGGTGTCGCCTTCTGCAGCATCGTCTGGCTCGTCTTCCTCGGCAGTTTTGCCTGGGACGAAATGTGGGCCAGTGGCGTGAGGGATGGCTGCGAGCTCGTCTAAGGCTAGTGCGTTGAAGTCTCCAACCACTAGAAGGGGGGTGCGTTCTCTGTGAGTGGAGAGCTGCGTGGTGAGCGCTTGCCAGAACTGGTCCCGGCATTGCTGTTCGCGTTGGTTGTGTGGGGCGTAGACCGCCAGTATGCTGAGCGGAGCTTCGACGGTGTCGATGGTGAACCGAAGAAATCTGCCGTCGACGCAGGTGAGATCTGTGATGGTGGGTGTGAGGTGTGGGGCTGTGATGAGGGAGACTCCTGTGAAGGTCTGTGTGGGCTTGCCTTTGCTGTCGTACTCTTCTGTGGCGCTGTGGGTAATGGTGTAGCCTTCGATCATGAATTGATCAGGCTGCTTCATGTGCGTCTCTGTGAGCGCCAGCCAGCTAAGGCGATGCTTACGCATAATGTGTATCAAGGTGTGTAGCTTGGCTGCTTCCAGCAGGCCTGTGGTGTTCCAGAAAGCGCCGCGGAGGTGGTGCCGTGGAGGGGTTTGAATGTCGTGTTTGTATCTGCCCTTCTTGCTGGGTTGTACAATGTGGGTTTTGAACCAATGGGCTCTCGTGTGTTGTCGGTGGCGGGTGTCGTGTCGGGCTTGCCACTGCCTTCTGCTTTGTGGAGCTGGTCTGGTATCTGTACGAAGATGGTTGGGGGTGCTGTTGTTCTGTGGGGTCTTTTGCTTGAGCTTGAAGAGGTTCTGCAAGAACCTTCGGAATCTGTGGCATCTGTGGGTTCTGGTGGTCGCTGCAGCGGATGGTGCTGTTTGGGTGCGGCGCTGCTGCTTGTCGCTGTGCTGCTGCTGTTGCTGCTGCTGTAGCCGCCGGTGTGAGAGAGCGCGGCCGGTGAGGTCGTATAAAGGCTTTGAGTGGGGCCGGTCCAGGGAGCCCCTACCCTGAAACGGCTCGGTGGAGGTGGCAGGTGTGAGTGCTGAACGCCAGCTGCGGTAGTTGCGCCGGCGTGTGGCTCTGTTGGTGATGCGAAGTTGTGCTCTGCGTTGTCTTGCGTCTCTGCTGCGGAGACTGCGCTTGTGCTGTGAGCGAGTGAGAGGCTTGTGGTGGAGCTGTGGCGGTAGTGTGTGTTCGTGGGTGGGGTGGTTGGTGGCTTGCACTTCGTCGCCGAAATGCTCATTCCTCAATCCCGAAAAATCCGAACTAAAAACAGAACTGTGAGAATTAACATGGAAAAGGGCTTGGGGATGGCTCAGCGCGCCCGGCTCACCTTTGGGAGGTGTGCTTACATGCTTCAAGCTAATTCGCCCCCTTTCTTCCACCTGTGCGGTCGCAGCGTTGCTCTCTGTGAGAGAGGCACTGAAAAAGCACACTGTGCTGGAAGATGGGGCTCCTGCGCGCCTGCCGAAACTTCAAGCCGAAAGCCTGGGACGAGGGCGGCCTGTGAGGACTGCCTGGGCAGCCTCCGAACCCATCTGCCTGAGCTTCTTGCCCTTGACCCACTCCTCCCACTGCGAAGAGGAGTAGCCGGAGATGTCGTAGCCGCGGTTGATGTGGCTGATCTTCTCGTTCTCCACCTCCTGTTCAAGCTCCTCCTGTGAGTTGAAGGGGTAGTGGGGCTCCTTGGTGGAGTCGGCCTCCATGCTGTCGAGGGTGCCCTCCGTGCCGGAAGAGTGCTGCCTCTTGGTGCCCTGCGAGGCAAAGGTTGCGAGGGTCTCGCCGGGGGCAACTGCAGTCTCCATGGCCTGGTCGGCGGACATTGCCTCCATCAGCTGGTCCACTGGGCGGAGATCCTGAAAGAACTGCCGGTCCGGGTGTTCCTGTGAGATGCCTACGAAGGAGAGCTCCCAGGGGTACTCGAACTTGAAGCGGGCCACCCAGTTCTCGATCCCGTGCTCCTCACCCTCGTTGTAGCTTGGCACGGCCTTGGTGAGGAAGCGGTTCAAGCGAGCTGCGGCCACATAGTCCTGGCTAGTCTTCTGTGAGGCAGAGGAAAATGCCTCTTGTTCCACATCCGTCTGTGAGATCTGCTGCTTTAGCTGATCGTACCAAATGTCTCGCCAGCACTCCAGGATTTTGTCTTTGTGCTCCGCCGGAAGCTGGACCTCGCATTTCCAGTCTGCCACGGTGCCCGTGGTTCCTGTGAGGCTGCTGGTCTTGCGACTGTAAAGTACACGGCCTAGCCAAGCACCCTCCTTGTCCTCTAGAATCAAGGTCTTCCACCTTGGCACCAAGGACTCCTTCTTGAAGCGCGCGAAGAGGCGCTGATAGGAGTTCATTAATCCGTGCAAAGGAGCACCGAGACGCCTTTCGAATTGGGTGATTCCTGGCGCCATCTTGATGGGAAGGTTCCAGTGCCAGGTCTTGATCTCCCAGACTTTCTCAGTCGAGTCGGTCTTCGCCTCGTCCGACTGCTTCTTCTCAGCGTCATTCTGGTCTAGCTCGATCCCGGCCTCGTCCTTCACCTCGTGCCAGTAGCGAACCACAGCACGGGAGCAAACCTCCATGACCTTCTTTCTAGCGGCATAGGTCGGGACTGTGAGGATGGAAATCGGAGCCAAAAACTTCTTGCCATCCGTGCCCTCTAAGGTCGTGGTTGTGAGGTCCCACTCCAAGTAACCGAGGTTGTTCTCCTTCAGAGCTTCTGCCACTGTGAGCTCACGGTCTGCTGCTGTGGTCCAGTCTGGGAAATTTCTCAGCACAAGGGTTCTCTTTGCAGCCTCTATCTGTGAGTACAGCAGGTCCTTCTCCGTCCATGCTGTTCTGATTTTTAGCATGCGTACCTCGTGTTCCAGGGTGTTAATCTTCTCGGCGTGTTGGACAAGCTCGGCACCGACCTGTGAGAATGCTGCCTGGAGAGCGGGGCCCACCTTCGTCTGCAGGGCCTCCGTGATCATTGCCGCGCACTCCTCTCTGGTCACCGACTGTGTGGGGCCTGCATCTCCGTGGATTCGGATCTCCCAATCCTGGGGTCGAGCCACTGGCGCTGCTGTGGAGAGCACAGAAGGGCCATCACCTGTGAGCAGGGCATCATGCTGTGAGATGCGCCGCTGCATCTCCTCGAGCTTGTCGGCCGTCTCGGCGTTTGCGGCCGTCTGAGCCGCCCCTTGCACTCGTAATGCCTCTAGGCCAGCAGCCACTGCGGAGAGCTGCGAGGCCATCGTCTCCAGCACCTTTGATGAGTCTGCCATGGCGTCTGTGAGGGCTACAAAGCGGAAGGGGGGCGCGAAAACTTGAGCACTCGTGAGCCTCCAAGCCGCCCCTAAACCCCTTAACCCTAAAGCCACAAGATCCCTGAAGCCCCTACAAAACCTGAAGCTCGAACCCTTTCCCGGGCTTGGCCGGCCTGGAGCTCCCCGCCGGGGTCTGTTCAGGAGAAGGGATTACAGTGGTCACAGGTCACTGGGCAGCATGGCCAAAAATCACCGATATTTACACGAGGCAGAGGGACAGAGACAGAGACAGAGGCACAGACACAGACAGAGACAGAGAAAGAGACAGAGGCAGAGACAGAGCCAGAGGCAGAGGCAGAGACAGAGACACAGAGAGAGAGAAAGAGAGAGAGAGAGAGAGAGAGTCTCACAAAGAGAGAGAGAGAGAGAAGGAGAAGGAGACGTTGGTTCCCTTAGGGTGAGGCTAACTATCGCAAAAAAAATACCAGAATCGGTTATCAGTCCTGTCTTCGTGCTCCTGCATACTTACGACTTCATTCAGAAGTGAGGCCGCGGGTTCGGAAGAAGCTTCCCGACTGTTTTCGAATGTGCAGGATGTGACCAACATCGCTGCGCGCGTGTTCAGGAAGTGTTCGCCAGCGTCCACGAAGCGCTCACAAGCGTCCGCAAGACTCGCACCATTGTGGAATGGTGTTGGCGTTTGTAGTCTTGTAATTGCAGAGTCGGTGTGTGAAGATGCAAACAATCGTAGGCATGGGCACTCACACTGCTTGAGTGTCTAATGATGTGCGCAACCACACTGCAACAGCGATCTGGCATCGAGGACCAGTCGCAAGGTCGGGCTGGAAGAGGAGATGACTCCGTGGTGCACGGTCTTCTGCGCTAAACCGCTAAGCATGACTCCACAGGACCGCGTCTGGAACTCACTTTTGGGATCTTTACGGATCGTTCAGAATTTTCTTGTGACAACGGCATGTATCTTGCTGCACTTTCGGGTCGGATGGAAGCAACAGGTTGTGAGTCCACGAAAGGAGCTTGAGAAGGGAGAGGTTCCTTAAACTCAAGTTTGAAAAGGGTGAAGGGCGAGGGGACTGGGGGAGGAGTGATCGACGAATGTCGCGATTCTTCGGACCATCTTTCCTGGAAACTTTAGCACGCATACAAACACACATCCGAACATAACCCCTGCAACCCGCAATGGTCAACCGCGGATTCGGAAACTGAGAATGCGCGGATTCCGAAACTTGGGAGAATGCGATTCGGCAAACTTGAAAACGTGGCTCCGGTAAACTGAAAGAAGCTGCTTGAATTGGGCTTGGAGAATGTCATCACCCCCCCCGAGGGACAGCGAATGGAAACAAGAATCGCCCACTTTCCTGAATCTCGCAGTTTCCTGAGTGGGGCAGTCTCTTACGGGCTGGTAGTCCGAGCGCTGCAATCCTCCCATCATCCGAATCCTTGCATAACCTGATCCGCCTCTGCCAATCATTAGGACATTTGCATGGATGATTCACCTGCCAAGCCAATACCCCAAGCCGCGAATGCGGAACCCTGAAGCGTCAGCCCATGTCAGCCCCCCCAGGCCTTCCAAACCCCAGCTCCACCACATGGCGCTGAGGTTTTGGGTTTAGGGTCAGGGTTTCGGGTTTGGAGATTTACGGTTTAAGGCTTAGGGGTTCGGTTTCGGGGCTTAAATTAGGCCAACAGGACAGCCCATATATACACTCACCAATATTTCCAGGAACCAGGGACCGTGTACGCACGCAAACCATAATATAAACCCATCTTCATGCGTGTGGAGGGTAGGAGTGTGTGTGTGTGTGTGCGTTTTGGCACGTGCCGTGCATGTAGACGTGTCAAGGCTCAAGTCTGAGCTTCAGAGCTGTGATATGGCAGCGGGCAATGAAAAGATCTTGTGTTAAGGGCTCGGAGGACTTGGGGCTTGGCGAATGGCCCCAGCTAACACCCCACTTCCCTGTTAAGAACTAGAAAAAGCAAACCTAGCAAGGCATGCCCACGATATCAGATAACCTGGCAACATGCACATTCGGCCACCTAAAAAGTGAGAGTATTGCCCGTGCACGTCCACAGAATGCACGAACGAATGTGCGAATCAGCAACATTAACCATGCGATATCTTTCCAGCTGAGGCCGTCCTGACATTCACCGCACAAGACCAAAACATGCTGCTAGCTCATCTAAGTTGTGCACATTATCCATTGAAAACAGGAACGGTCCTGGACGGCATCTCGTGATTGGGACCGCTTCTTAACATCAGCGCCGACGTCGCTCATGGCAAGTGCATGTGCATTAGGTCCCAGAAAATTACCAATCTAAGGGTGGTTCCGGTGGTTCCATCGTCCCTTCATACGGTCCTTTGCTTTCCTTGAAGGGTTCTGATCTATGGGGCCTTGGGTCGCATAGGGTATTTTCGGGGCGTATCAACGGTACACAGAGGCTTCCAAACTAAGGGTCCTTGTAAGCACCGATGACCCAGTGTCTACCGCCAAAAACTTGTCTGATTCCGAGTGAGAACCTCTTGTTGTTGAAGGGTTTCGCATCACCAATGCTGATCGACGGGCACCACCAAATCAAGTCTTTTGCAGCTCCATCGGAATGAACAACGTGCGAAAAGCCCCTCCAATATTGGAGTCGACACTATTGGCCATACTCGTGTGTGAATGACGGCGATGGCAAATTGCTAATGACGCTGGTTCATGAAAATACAAAAAAACTTACCCATTTTCAGGCGCCAATAGTTTGGCCATGGCAGGGGTGGCGTGGAGCTGAAGGCTCAGAGTGGGCTTTGGGTCTTTCCTCTCCTCAACACCTGCAGCAGTCCCGGCACGCCGGAGTCTCAGTCAAGCGAGAAGCCCACGGACGCCGAAGCCGACAAAGCAGCCTCAAGCAACAAAAAGTTTTAGGGTTCTTTGGGGCGTTTCAGGGTCCTTTCCCCATCCTCGGTGTGGGGTTGCCAGATATTAAGTCAGCTCTTCTCCTCGCCCGGCCCTCGTGTAATTACTCCTCGTCCGGTCTCCTGGGCCGATCCGCTGATGCCCACCCCCACACCCCCAACCAAAAAAATCCCGCAGACAATTTACTAAGAATTTAAAATTAAAAAACTCGAAGTAGGTAATCGTGATGGTGCTTTTGTTCTGTTTTTCGGGCATTGAGGCTTTTGGAGTGCTTTTGGGTGTTTAGATGTGTTTAGGTTCGCTTTCAGGGTTTTTAGGGCGTCTAGGGTAGATGCAAAGAGCCGAAAAATATACCAAAGTTGCCAAGAATTTACCAATGTTATCTCCTTAGAAGGCCCCAAGCCGGAGACACCAATACACAACAAGTGTGGATACAGCTGGCCTTCATGATCCATGCTCTAAAATAAAGCGAACACCCGCTTCTTGCGTCGGGCAACTCGAGTGGCTCTTTGCCGCTGCTGCCAGGCCAACAGCCCTCTGGGCAATGATGGGGATGCGTGCCCGGCATCCACATCCTTAGGAAGCGAAGGCAGAGACACATGATTTCTGCTTCTGGCTGTGGCCCACAAGCGACATCTTCAGGCGACTGGAGCCAGGGCAGTCCACTCAAGCAATCATAAGGGCAGGACGGGCGACTTGGTCGGTATGGCCGGGTCCTGTCAATAGCCAAGACCGTCGAGCAAAACGTCGCACTACCTTCTCACCGGAAGAGCAGAAGATCTCCTACAACGGAGAAGGTTCAGAACCGATAGGGTGGTTGGGGTGTGCTCATGCCGTTGGCAGACTTTCGGGAATCTGTGTTCGAAACAACGTCTGTGCAGTGCCCGACTTTGTCATTGTATACAGGGTTTTCGACTCGATTCCCCACCGTGATGACAGCCCGTTTTGGGTGCAGGGTTGAGGGTTGGGCTCAACTCTCAGGGAGTAACGCTGCGTATTGGGGGCTGAGCCACGATATGCCCAGCCAAAACCAACCTAAACCCAAGAAAACCCCAAGAAAACCCCACGAAAACATAACAAAAACTCAAGACAAACTTAGGTTTCCCATCCTGCGAAAGCTACCAAGTTGGCCACTTCCTGAACGCCTCGAAAACACCCGCCAGGACACTCCTAAATTTAAGCCCTGCCCCGAGCGGAGTTGACCGGCCTCCATGATGACTTCAAACATCTCGTCCAGGCGCATCTTGCATGCCTGCGTAGAGCGACTGGAAGCTGCCGCACATTGCGGCACCAGTAGTAAACCTAGTAGCTCACCACGCACGCAGCGCCTTTTGGAGTGTTCGTACTCTTCCACTGAGCGTCGCCACCTCCGCCTGATGGAAGCATGCAGCACTACACGGGGCCTCTGCATGGCACATCTACTGAGTTGTCCGGGTTCGGGTCCGCACAAAAAATTCGACATCGAAAGCAGTGGTCTACAACAGATTGAAAAGAATGGCTTTCGTTCTCCCAGAACTGTTGTTCTCCCAGGGAATTCAGTTTGAGGTCCCCAGACAAGGCCCTAGCAGCCCTATAGTCCCCCTACAAACCCAAAGCCGCAAGCGGTAAAGGCCACGGCAAGCCTTGGGAAGTGCCAATGCACATGCTTATCGCACGCTTCTCGGGGTGACAAGGCGAACCCAAATCATTTCTGGCGCTTAGGTTTCGGGAAAAAAGAACTATGCAGGTCTTGGTCTTAGCGGTTCCGCTTGCAGCGGAGGCCTCAGGGTTTGGGGTTCAGGGCTCAGGGACTTGTCAGGTCTTGGGTGGTTTCAGGGATCTCGACTAAGTTTTCGGAGCACCCCTCAGATCTCCACTTGAACACTGGGTGAAGCGGCACGAGGGCTTGTGTATCCCAAACTCCAAACCCGAAACCTGCACAAAGGACCCTCCAAACGCCTGAAGCTGCTGGATGGAGTTCTCCTTTGCCTCGCGTGCTCTGTGGGATCTTTGGGTGGCGTTACTGTTGCAACACTCAAGGCCCTTATCCGTATACTCATGTACACATTCATGTACACGAACTTTTCTTATGACAGCATATGTGACGTGCACAACTTAATGCATTTAAAGTCTCTCTAGGTGGAGAAAAGTGGCTGACAAGTGCGGATGGGTTGTTGCGTGCCAGAGAAGATAAAGAGAAAAGTACACCAGGCTGAGCAGAAGGTTGAAAACGCAGCGTCGGGCACTGGGTCGAAGACAACAAGGACGCACACACGCACATGCACACGCACGCCCAGACGGACGCAGACCCACCCACGCCCACACCCGCACAAACACAAGACACCAACAGAGACAGCTGCTGAAAACGAAACTCGAGAACCGAAACGAACCACCACGGACACGAAAGGAGAGAATGAATCCCCGCCATGAAACCGCCCGCATGCCACAAAACAAACGTGAACATAGCGGCATGGGCACTTTGTCCTCTTCAGGGGAAACCCCATAAAGGGCTCAAGACACAAAAAATTGAGGGAATGCGCCTGACGCAACCCACGCAACATACTGAGACGCCACGAGGGCCAACTTCGCCGATGTTGCTATCTGCATCTGGCTGCATCTGCTTGAGGTCCGGTATCTGGCATCTGCAATCTGAACCCCTGCGTGATATCATGAGGATTGGGCCCTGTCCTCGGTTGAAAATTGTCTGGACACAAAGAATAGCCAGTGTGCCCCCAAGCTGCCGTTAACACACCCCAGTGTCCCGAAACACTTCCCTCCTGACAGCACACTTCGTTGGAGCCGGTAACGGTCAGTTAGCACCCCCTGCATTGTGTACAAAAAAGAGAGACAGAGAGAGAGAGAGAGAGAGAGAGAGAGACAGAGAGACATTAAACGTCATGTGGCGAACAGTGCCGCGTGCACACACACACACACTATGCACACTACGCATTGCCACCACCTATCCTGCCTCGAGCGCACACTGCAGCTCTTTCATCACCTGGTCTTGCTGCACCTGCTTGAGAAAACAACACTCTGAAAACTTCGAAGAGGGGCTCCGAATGAAACATCCTACACCTCCAATGCCGAAAATAGCACAGCCGAAAGCGCTGAAGCAATAAGAAATACGGGAGGTTCATGGCATAGCGAAACTCTCCCGAACTTAAATTGGTCTCAGGATTTTGAAGAAATCAAAGGCACCTGCAAAATCTCGGAAATCCTTAAAGCCCTTAAGATTTTGCAAGGGGGAAACAGACCCGTCAAATTGAGCCCGCACCCGCGGGACCTCGAGACGAACATGGGTTAGAAAGCTGTTGCCCAAGCCGCCCAAGCCTGGGCAGGCTCAGCCGCCACCGTTCCCGATGGCGCGGCGTCGAGCTCGATTGCAGCATCCTGGGGCCCATAATGACCTCACAACCTTCCACCTAAAGCCTGGAGAGCCGAGCCCCAACATACTCCATGCTGCAAGCAGCAACGCTGCCCCGAAGCCTCTAATTAGGGTAACCTCCATCTTTCCGCTCAAGCTGTCACAAACACACCCTGGCATGACCGCAGCAGCGCGGTTGGCACGCACACACACACACACACACACACACACACACACACACGGAAAGAGACACAGCTCTATAACTGCAAAATGCCGTACTTACAACTTCTTAGGCCAAGCTCTCGGCCTCATCCTGGTGGTTCTGGCGGGCAGCCTCAAGAGTCTACAGCCCAGGAATCCTACACACATCAGCACAGCCATCATTCCTGGAGGTAGACACCAAGTTGATGCATGACGTGGGCTCACAGCATACGTCTGCACCCATGCTACATTTAGGCTTCCCGAAACTTTGAGATGTCGTCAAGCTCCACGACAAGACATGTGGGCCACCACCTCTAAACCCGAA
Source organism: Symbiodinium natans (assembly GCA_905221605.1). Lineage (NCBI taxonomy): Eukaryota > Dinophyceae > Suessiales > Symbiodiniaceae > Symbiodinium > Symbiodinium natans. Next base: position 151,406 of record CAJNDS010002784.1, on the reverse strand, counting down.
CAGGCCGAGATGAGTCGGAGAAGTACCAGAAACACCAGGGCCCAGGCTTGCCACAGCCGCGGCACCAGCTGTGGCGCCTTCGGGACGCATCAAGGTGTTGTGGAGAAAGCTTGGCACGAAGAAAGGGCTAACTAAGCCTGTAAAGGGAACAGAGGGGTTTGCGGATGTCGCAGGGCTTTCTTGATGGGCCGCTTACAGGAAGGGTCGTCGCTGGGCTTCCAAGAGGGCTTCGGGCTGAACCTTGAACATGAAGAGGCGAGGGCTGTCACGTAACGTCCTAACCCAAAAGGAACCCCTGACAAATCGAAGCCAGCCTCAGGATCCCTGTGCTTGCGACCACGCCAACAACTAATATCCCAGTGCTCAATCGGATAAACCCAGTCGATCTGAAGGCCCCATGAATTTAGGCGCCCGACCCGAAACCCTCAGTCTTTGCAGCAGTCACGTGGGTATCTCTGTGCCCGAGTTTCCTGTACTCCTCGCCCTGGCCCGAGTTTGGGGTCTCCGCCCAACCCCGCGTCGCCCAAACCGGGTCAGCCTGAAGGCAGATGACCTCATCGGTGAGCGTTCCAGGTGGGCCGGCGTCCAGCCTGATTGAGGTCATCCTCATTCTCATCATTTGTATGAAATTGATAATGATGATGATGATGATGATGATGGTGATGATGATGACGACGATCGTACTTGTTCTTGTTCTTCTTGTTGCTGCTGCTGTTGTTGCTTTTAAGGAAATTTCATTGTTACTCCTACTATTAGTATGAGAATTCTGACTATCATTGCCAGCGTTGCTGTTGTGTTTGCAAGCTTGTGCTTCTGAAATTAAGACTGACACGAATGCTGAGATGGTGGCTCGTGCTGATACACTTCCGAAGAGTAAGACAAACACTAACAGTAATCACTAATGCTAAAAGCCAACACTTAAAGTACTCACTGCCACTAACCCGAGCACTAAGAATAGAAATAGCACGAACACAAACACGAACACTCATACTCATATAAGACTACGTAACACTAGTACAATGAGGAATACTAATACAATACTGGCCAATACACAGTAATGCCCACAATACTGACGACGATTATGATCCTCAAGACCATAATGAAAGGCCAAACATCACATCACGTCATCATCATCACCACCGCCATCATCTCAATCATGTCGTCATCCTCATCACCATCATCAACACAACCTTCACAATCACCATCATCATCAGCATCATCAACATCTGTATCACCACCAGTCATCACAATCATCACAAACATCATCATGATCCTCATGGTCATCGTCATCATGGCAGTACCAATAATGCTAACCAGAAGAACACGAGGCAAAACCCTAAACCAAAAACCCTAAAGTCTTGATTTGGAATTCGGAGCTCCAGGTTCGAGATGATCCCCAAGAGGACCCCAACAAAAATTAACTCCCACGAGGGCACCCTTACCCTAAACCCGAAAACCCTAAACCCTCAACCTTATCAACCTTGATACACGCAAACAAACATGCAGACCGCTTTGCCAAGCTCCGGGCTTGTACTTTGGCTCCGCCTCCTTCCCGCTGCGCTAGGCAGGGGTACAGGACTCAAACAGCATTCAGTTATTCAGGGATCCGCAATGTGATCTAAGGGCTATTCGGCTACTGTTGGGGTTAAGGGTTTAGGCCTAAGGGTTCTGGTCTCTAAACCCAATGACCCCGTTGCAAACCCCAACCCCTAAACCAAACACCCTGAACACGAAACCCAAAACCCTGTCGTCTCGGGATGTCGAGTTTCTGGGTTTTGGGTTTAGGTCCCTACACCCAAAGCATCAAAATCTCGGCCGCTACCTCGGAACCCCCCGCACCCTGAGCGGCTAAGGGTTTAGAGATTAGAGTTTTTGAACGAGAGAACAAAGTGTGCACGTCAGGTTCATTTGTAAACGAATTAACTGAAAGTAGGAATTACAATGAGTTCGTTCATTCCTTTCATCTTTATAAGTAAGGCTTTTAAGTGAAGGAAATTATACTGGAAATGAAGCCTGAATTATATTTCCCTTTGGAAATATGTTCTTTGCCTTTCTAGTTGGTCTTGTTCACCCATTCATTCTCTATTGCATCACTTGCGAGCACCACTATGAATAGAATAAAAATAACACACGAAGACATGCCTCATTTTCCGCTCAGACTTTCATTCATTTTCTTACTGGCTCGCGAAATCTTGTCTTTTCCTGCGCTCCGTTCGCCTGTCATCTAATGATTCGCGTGCTGGAATGCGATAATGAGAGTATTTTGGTATTTCTTCACAGATTACTTATTATTGCATTGTCCTTCTTGAATTCTGGGATTTTGCAAATCAATAATTCTGTAGACAACTTCATGACCCAGAAAGACTAATATCTAATATCAATATTGGGGTTTCCTCACGCTCCTTAATATACGCTGAGGTTTAGGGCCTATTGCACCGATCATCGCTGGGACCAGCATACAAAAGTCCCCGTTCCTGTAGCAGCAACCCAGATAAGTTGTGAACCCCACACCTCATGTATCTGTAGAGTACCTGAGATTTAACAGAAGCAGCCCTAAACCCTATCCCCAAACTCTTCTAACTTCAGGTTCTCGACTTCTCCGCACCCAAACACCCTCAATGACTCAATTTCCGGCGTCCTTGGGCAAGTCTTTGGCCTCTTTTAGCTGACGCGCCGTGTCCGACAGCAGAGAAGACAGCTTCCTCACCTGTTGAGGCTTCAGGGTTGAGGGTCTAGTGCCTTAAACCCTAAAACCCAAACTTATAAACATCCTTGAACAGTCTTAAACCCTACACCCTTAAACCCTGCCCGGCTTTTCGGGCCTGAAACCCAGAAAGCCGAAGAACTTCCCAGGATCTACGACCCTAGAGCCTAAACTCTGCAACCTCAATCCTGTTGAAATCCTAACTCTCCCCCAAGCCTTGAGCCACAAACCCTCAACCCTTGAACCCTCCTCCAAAGCCCGAACTCACCACAAGCCGCATGCCTGCTCCTCCAACAGCAGCACACGCGCCTCCAAAGAGGACGAAAACAAAGACACACACACACACACACACACAGAGCTTCGGGTTTAGGGTTCAGGCTCTAGGGTTTGGGGCGTAAAGCCTATAAAACACAACACTATAAAAACTCTAAAGAAACCCTACGCTCCTGCCTCGACTTCAGCCTTCTCCATCTCAACGGTGGCATTCTGCTCCCTGGTGGCTTGGGCTCTAGAACCCATGATTCTGCAAAAGAGTTCGAACTTTGGGGTTTAGGGTTAGGGTTTGAAGGGTCTTTGAAGGTTTTTGAGGTTTCAGAGAGCTTCGAGTTTGTTGCTTGCGGTTTCGGGTTTAGGGCTCCAGCCGCCAGGAAAGAAAATAGGTTGCTGAATCGGTTACTCTGCACTCTGCCTGCTAGCTGCTAGCTGAGCACCAAGCCCTCAAGCCAACTATTGGCTAACCAAGCAAGTTTGTGACTCGCTTAGGGTTCAAGCCCTATAATCCTATAATCCCTGAACCCTAAAACCCCAAACCCTCAACCGTCCAACCCTAGGCAGCATACGGGCTCTCACACCCTCCTGGATCCTTGTGACTAAGACCTATGCCCCAACACAAGTAACTTCCAACCGGATTGCCTTCAGGGTTTAGGGTTTAGAGCCCTCAACCCTCCAGCCCTTGTCTGGCATTTCGGGCGTAACCTCCACCACTTCGAACCGTGATCCCAAGGAACTTAAGCCGTCTCAAAGCTGGCGCCTCATCTGTTGCAGCTGCTCACGGAGTTGCGCCTCGATGTCTGCCTGTCGTCCAGGACTCCCGAAGCTTCCTGAAGGTTACCTTCGCCCCTTGAGGACACGACAACGGCGCGCAGGGCAGCGCACAGGAGGTTTCGGCGATGGTGGAAAGCCACTAATCACCATAACGCCCTAAACCCTAAGTCTTAGACATCCATAACCCCTCAGCTGCGTTACTTGCGGCGGGGATCGAAGGGCTCAGGGGCTTTGGGATTTGGGATTTGAGATTCCGAGAGCTTGCATGTTAGAGCCTCGGGTTTAGGACAGATTGGGGTATGAGGTATAGCGTATACACCGGATCATTTAGAAACATTGAGTCTGAGAGTTTTGAAGCCTGCTGGAGACTCTGGAGGCTTGGCTGCTCTATGCGAATTTGCTCGAGAATACGTAGCTGAAGTACGGCCCTAGCATTTTGGGACGACTCAAAAGCCACACGTGGCCAAAAAACACTATAAAACCCAAACCCAATTGAAGGCTTTCAGACACGCCCTCAACCTTTGAAGCCATACAGTCATAGACACCCTACACCCCAAAGGGCCCCAAAGCCTTTGGCATGGCGCCTCATTTAGCTCCTCGCACTGGATGGTGGTTGCCGGCCGGCCGCCCTGCACCTCGTCACGGGTTAAGGGGTTCCGTAAACCCTATAGAAAAACAAAAACACAAATAAGACGTACATACATACATACATACATACATACATACATACATACATACATACATACATACATACATACATACATACATACATACATACATACATACATACATACAGACATACATACATACATACATACATACATACATACATACATACATACATACATACATACATACATACATACATACAACATACATACATACAGACACACACACATACATACAGACATACATACATACATATATATATATATATATGTATATATGAGATATATATATATATATTCATAAATGTAAAAATTGACAAAAGTAGTAAATCCCCAAACCCCAAAAGAAAGGCGTTGATCAATAAACTTGAAACCCTTGAAAGCCGTGAGCCTGAACCAATAAGATTCATCCATGAGCCACATAAAACATCAGAAGCCCAAGGCACCGAATCCAGCGGCTCTCTGCTAACAGCATGGCCGAAATCCACATGCACGAGGCGCCCGTCCACCTTCACACACTCACATCTCACTGTTTGAGGTTTAGGTCCTGATGCTTCACGAGGGCGAACATGGAAGAGCCCTCTCCGTCGCGGGATACCCTGTCAACAGACGTGCCCCCTCGCCCGCGCAAAATTAAGGAACCGAGTTTCTTGCAACCCACCACCCTCGACCCAAAACCCCTAAACCTCAAGTGGGGCTCCCGAGGCGCTGTATCCATGAAGTTCTCATCTCAGGATTAGAGGGTCCCAAAGCTTTCTGGAGATCCGCAAGTGGGTTCCTAAACCCCTTTTACCCCAATGCCAAACTACTAAACCCTACGCCGTGAACCCCGTAGCCTGAAAGCCCAAACCTCAAGCCCCAAGCCTTGAGACCCCCCGATGGCCCCACGCCTGAAGCCCCTAAACCCCTAAACCCCTCAACCCCTGAGGGTCCTAAGCTCCCCAAGCCGCCCCTAAACCCCTTAACCCTAAAGCCACAAGATCCCTGAAACCCCTACAAAACCTGAAGCTCGAACCCTTTCCCGGGCTTGGCCGGCCTGGAGCTCCCCGCCGGGGTCTGTTCAGGAGAAGGGATTACAGTGGTCACAGGTCACTGGGCAGCATGGCCAAAAATCACCGATATTTACACACAGAGACAGAGGCAGAGGGACAGAGACAGAGACAGAGGCACAGACACAGACAGAGACAGAGAAAGAGACAGAGGCAGAGACAGAGCCAGAGGCAGAGGCAGAGACAGAGACACAGAGAGAGAGAAAGAGAGAGAGAGAGAGAGAGAGAGTCTCACAAAGAGAGAGAGAGAGAAGGAGAAGGAGACTTTGGTTCCCTTAGGGTGAGGCTAACTATCGCAAAAAAAATGCCAGAATCGGTTATCAGTCCTGTCTTCGTGCTCCTGCATACTTACGACTTCATTCAGAAGTGAGGCCGCGGGTTCGGAAGAAGCTTCCCGACTGTTTTCGAATGTGCAGGATGTGACCAACATCGCTGCGCGCGTGTTCAGGAAGTGTTCGCCAGCGTCCACGAAGCGTTCACAAGCGTCCGCAAGACTCGCACCATTGTGGAATGGTGTTGGCGTTTGTAGTCTTGTAATTGCAGAGTCGGTGTGTGAAGATGCAAACAATCGTAGGCATGGGCACTCACACTGCTTGAGTGTCTAATGATGTGCGCAACCACACTGCAACAGCGATCTGGCATCGAGGACCAGTCGCAAGGTCGGGCTGGAAGAGGAGATGACTCCGAGGTGCACGGTCTTCTGCGCTAAACCGCTAAGCATGACTCCACAGGACCGCGTCTGGAACTCACTTTTGGGATCTTTACGGATCGTTCAGAATTTTCTTGTGACAACGGCATGTATCTTGCTGCACTTTCGGGTCGGATGGAAGCAACAGGTTGTGAGTCCACGAAAGGAGCTTGAGAAGGGAGAGGTTCCTTAAACTCAAGTTTGAAAAGGGTGAAGGGCGAGGGGACTGGGGGAGGAGTGATCGACGAATGTCGCGATTCTTCGGACCATCTTTCCTGGAAACTTTAGCACGCATACAAACACACATCCGAACATAACCCCTGCAACCCGCAATGGTCAACCGCGGATTCGGAAACTGAGAATGCGCGGATTCCGAAACTTGGGAGAATGCGATTCGGCAAACTTGAAAACGTGGCTCCGGTAAACTGAAAGAAGCTGCTTGAATTGGGCTTGGAGAATGTCATCACCCCCCCCGAGGGACAGCGAAAGGAAACAAGAATCGCCCACTTTCCTGAATCTCGCAGTTTCCTGAGTGGGGCAGTCTCTTACGGGCTGGTAGTCCGAGCGCTGCAATCCTCCCATCATCCGAATCCTTGCATAACCTGATCCGCCTCTGCCAATCATTAGGACATTTGCATGGATGATTCACCTGCCAAGCCAATACCCCAAGCCGCGAATGCGGAACCCTGAATCGTCAGCCCATGTCAGCCCCCCCAGGCCTTCCAAACCCCAGCTCCACCACATGGCGCTGAGGTTTTGGGTTTAGGGTCAGGGTTTAGGGTTTGGAGATTTACGGTTAAAGGTTTAGGGGTTAGGTTTCGGGGCTTAAATTAGGCCAACAGGACAGCCCATATATACACTCACCAATATTTCCAGGAACCAGGGACCGTGTACGCACGCAAACCATAATATAAACCCATCTTCATGCGTGTGGAGGGTAGGAGTGTGTGTGTGTGTGTGTGTGCGTTTTGGCACGTGCCGTGCATGTAGACGTGTCAAGGCTCAAGTCTGAGCTTCAGAGCTGTGATATGGCAGCGGGCAATGAAAAGATATTGTGTTAAGGGCTCGGAGGACTTGGGGCTTGGCGAATGGCCCCAGCTAACACCCCACTTCCCTGTTAAGAACTAGAAAAAGCAAACCTAGCAAGGCAAGCCGCCAAGGAAGCTAGATGTGTCTCGGCCGGCACGCAGCAACACCAACAGCATCCGGCGGGCGGACCCATCTCTACAGCTGGACCTTTGGGGCCAAATGTGGCTCTTTCGTGCCGGAGGGCCTCGGGCATGCCCGAACTTACGCCTTTGGGGTTTAGGCTTTCAGGGTGCACAGGGTCGAGGGTTGAGGGTTGAGGGTTGAGGGTTTAGCTGAATGGGCTTAACAGGGTTTTAAAGACGTAGGTTTATGGAGTCTGTAGGGATTATAGGGATACGGTGAGCAAACGAGAGCGGAATATTTGGTACCGCTGCGAGACAGGCGGAGGTTCAGGTTTAGGGTTTAGGGTATGCTTTTCAATGGGGTTTAGGAGCGCATACCAGATTACATGTCGCCAGGGAAGTCGGCAGCACAGCGCAATGGAAGGGAAGAAGGACCGAACAAACCATAATAAACCCCGGCCCGACGTGCTAGAATACCAAAACCGCGCAGAACCGGTGCACAACCCACGCCGACCCGAAACCTTAAACTCCCTACCTCCCCAGACCCACTGAACTGCATAAAGCCTAAACTTAAGATTTACGTTTTGGGGCTCTTCAAGGCCCTGAATTTTAAACCTTTAAAACATGTCTCCATGCACCCGCCCCTGGGCCCAAACACGTGAAACATCGTGAAACCCAGCTGTCAGCCCCAGAGTCATCCTAGTTATCCTGGGACTTTTTGGGTTCTCAAAGAGGTCAACATAGCCCGGGAGATGCGGGATGTTGATCTTAGAGTTTTTAGGGTGTTTAATGGTGTTTAATGGTGTTTTGGCGACGAAAAGACGAAAAGACGAAAAGACGAAAAGACGAAAAGAACGAAACGTTTTCAAGTTGCAACACCTGCAACATGAGTTGTGGAGCCTAGGATGCGCAGCACTGTGACCTCAGCAGCTAGCGGCATGATAACCACTGATAGATTCCAAGAGTGCTAAAGCTGCTAAAGGCCACAAGAGCCTGGACTTGTCTGATGCGACGACCAAAGCCGCCAGGGCACAGGGTCTTGTGAAGAGCTTGACATGGTGCGGGGTCTGTGTTCACATTAGATTCTAATTGAAGGGTCTCGTGCAGAGCAAAAGACGTCTTCGAAGCCACTGCCACAGAAAATATATTCTAAAGGCAAGAAAGCTATGCCAACTATGCTACATGCGCAGCCGCATAGAGCCCTTAAGGGCTGCAACAACTACACTTGTCAGGCGCATGCTGAGCGCAACTTGCATCCCTGTCGTTGACATCGTGCAAACTCATGTCCCAAACCCGTGAGTGTTTCTGCGAATGCCCAAACAACCGTGTGTCTAACCTCGATTGCTGACAAGGTTCAGGCGGATGGGGCCTACAGTATGAGCGGTTTCGTGCCGGTGGCAGTCTGCAAGGAAAGGGTCACCGGAAGCCTGAGTTCAGGGTTGTTAGGATTGTTAGGGCTTAGGCCCAAACGACAAAATGAGCGACAAACCCAGTTCCCAGTTTTGCCGTCTCCGCGTTTCCAAGAGCAGGTCGGATGTTCCATTTGGCTTCGGGCAAGCTCATGGTTCCAGACAACCGCTGCAACCTTCCAGGGCACGCTGCGCTCAGCAGGGAGCTCGAGCTCGAGCAGGCTAGGAGCTCGAGAGGCTTTCGGCTTCAGGGCTTAGCGGTTTAGCGTTTTGAGTCGGCGAATCCTGCTCACAGGCACAAGCTCTCTCACTTGAGCGGCTAACAGAGGTTGTTTTCTTAGTAACATCTCGGGCAGAGAGGATCCTCAAGAGGGCTCCCTGAGTCTTTGGCCCAGGAAAAAGAAACCGAAGGCTGTTTTCAATGCCGCGGAGGAGACACAGAGTTCTGGGCCACTACCCAGCATCGCCCCATGAGTTGCGCAGCTCCCTGGGGTTTCGAACCAGCGGGTTTTTGGGCTCTTCCCTCACTGCAGATCTGGGAAGGACTGCCGGACTTCGAGGTTTGCGTTTCTGCACGGAGCACTCGCCCCAGCAGTGTGTGCGGGGTAACCCGGAGAGCAGACACCATCTTGCAGAAGGAGGTGCAGTGCCCCAAGAGGAGCAAGCCGATGTGCAGGTCCTGTACACGGGCAAGAGCCTGAAGCAACGGTGGCGCCTTTGCCAAACGCCCGGCCAGGGCGAAAGCCTCGCTGAAGGGGCCGCCTGACCGGAGCACCCGGAGCACCCAGCAGAGTAAAGGTGTCAGAGCATTTGGCGGGCAGTCCTGCCGGGAGGTTCGCCGGCCACGTCCGTTTTGTCAAGACATGTCTTCGTCTTGGCCAAGGCTAAGAAGCTTTAAGGCAAAGTTTAGAACGTCCCATAGATCCCAGAAGCCTGGTCCGAAGCGGCCCTCAGACCGGAGATGAGGGGCGTACCCGTACCTTTGCTCAGTTTCGTGCCTCTGGGCTTCGCACTGGTTCCGCGGGCTTGTTTTCCCTCATTCTACCGCCTGCAGGAACGCTATCGCCAATGCTCAGAGGTTGCTTCGAACTACAAGAGCTCCACTCTTAAACCCTTGAAGACGGATGCCTGAACTCAGAGTTCTACATTGGGAACTTTGTAAAGGATGCTCTCAATGGGCACGGCTCTCCAACCCCAGCCCTCACTGATGCTGGTTGCAATCCCCTGCGAAGGATCTGCGCACCCTGTGCTGGTCCGACCAAGAAGCTGCAAAAAATGTTGGAGTATCTTGCAGAAGGAGGCGCAGTGCCCCAAGAGGAGCAAGCCGATGTGCAGGTCTTGTACACGGGCAAGAGCCTGAAGCAACGGTGGCGCCTTTGCCAAACGCCCGAAAGCCTCGCTGAAGGGGCCCCCCGACCGGAGCACCCGGAGCACCCAGCAGAGTAAAGGTGCCAGAGCTGTTGATGGGCAGTCCTGCCGGGAGGGTCGCCGGCCACTTCCGTTTTGTCAAGACATGTCTTAGTCTTGGCCAAGGCTAAGAAGCTTTAAGGCAAAGTTTAGAACGCCCTATAGATCCCAGAATCCCGGTCCGAAGCGGCCCTCAGACCGGAGATGAGGGGCGTACCCGTACCTTTGCTCAGTTTCGTGCCTCTGGGCTTCGCACTGGCTCCGCGGGCTTTTTTTCCCTTATTCTACCGCCTGCAGGAACGCTATCGCCAATGCTCAGAGGTTGCTTCGAACTACAAGAGCTCCACTCTTAAACCCTTGAAGACGGATGCCTGAACTCAGAGTTCTACATTGGGAACTTTGTAAAGGATGCTCTCAATGGGCACGGCTTCCCAACCCCAGCCCTCACTGATGCTGCTTGCAATCCCCTGCGAAGGATCTGCGCACCCTGTGCTGGTCCGACCAAGAAGCTGCAAAAAATGTTGGAGTATCTTGCAGAAGGAGGCGCAGAGACCCAAGAGGAGCAAGCCGATGTGCAGGTCTTGTACACGGGCAAGAGCCTGAAGCAACGGTGGCGCCTTTGCCAAACGCCCGGCCAGGGCGAAAGCCTCGCTGAAGGGGCCCCCCGACCGGAGCACCCGGAGCACCCAGCAGAGTAAAGGTGCCAGAGCTGTTGATGGGCAGTCCTGCCGGGAGGGTCGCCGGCCACTTCCGTTTTGTCAAGACATGTCTTAGTCTTGGCCAAGGCTAAGAAGCTTTAAGGCAAAGTTTAAGGTGCCCTTCGCAGAGAAGACGGGCCAGGGAAAACCTGACATGAACAACTCTGGCCACAAGCTGACGGTAGTTGTCCGTGTCAAAATTTCGGCCTCGAAATTTAATGACTTCTGTTTCGTTGCAGGTTTTGGGGGGGCCATCCCACTGGCCAACAACAACCCCCGCTCTAACTTCCCACCATCAGAGCAAACCCACAGGCTCCGCAGCTCCATGTCCGTTTCAGCCGTTTCTGCCTCCCGACAACGGAGAGGCGTCAAAGCTTCAAAGCGTCGGGTTTTCAGCTGTCGGAGCTTTGGCGAAGAGCTACGCGAATCTGTTATGAGGCTTCCACCCTTCTTGCACTGCTCTTTTCTTCACCTGAGCCAACGGCAAAACCCAAGACTACTTAGGCGGCTTTGCAACTATCGCTATCGCCGTTGGTATTTCACCTTGTCGCCGGCTAACGTTTCTAAGTATAGGACTTCATGGGCTCATGCTTTAAGGCTCTTGGGATTGGGAATCGGATGGAGGCGGATCTTGGGGTGGGCCTTATGAATCAAGTCAATCATCAAAAACAGCTGCCCGGCAAAACCTTTTCAAGCCGGGGGTCTCTATCTGAGCCATTTTTGGCCTTGGTCTGCCAAGCCCAGTTTTGCGTCCGAATTCGTTGTCGCTTCTCGCTGCGGACACAATTGACAGCCGCGCTTGAAGAAGGGGTCTGTTGTGCCCGTCAAGAAATATTTGAGTGGCTCATGCGCTGCATCGTCATCGTTTTGGTGCTTCTCCTTATCGCAGCACAGCCAAAGCAGACATGGCCGGTATACCAGGACTTTCCACACCATGCACAATTATATACTCTTGCCCTAAAGTTCCTGACATTCTCTCCTAGTGCATGTACATTCGGAAGTTTTGCCTGTCGCTCACCTTGTCATTTTCAACTTAGGAAGCTTCCAGAAACCTGCCGCATGCTTCCGGAACGTATCCTGGTCCGAAGCGGCCCGCAGACCGGAGATGAGCGGCGTACCTGTACCTGTGCTCAGCTTCGTGCCTCGGGCTTCACACTGGCTGCGCGGCTTTTTCTCCCGTTTTCTACCGCCTGCAGGAACGCCATCGCCAATGCTCAGAAGTTGCTTCGAACGCCAAGAACTCGACTCTTACACCCTTGCAGCCGGATGCCTAAACTCAGAGTTCTACATAGGGAACTTTGGAATGGATGCTCTCAATGGGCACGGCTTCCCAACCCCACCCCTCGCTGATGCTGGTTGCAATCCCCTGCGAAGGGTCTGCGCACCCTGAGCTGGTCCGACCAAGGAGCTGCAACGAAACAATGCTTCAAAGGTACCGAAGGTCGACTCTGCACCGGGAGAAACGGAATCGCAGCCTCAAGCGCAAGCTCTGCCACCAGACTCGAAACCCTCAACCGTAAAGCAAAACTAAACCCTAAACCCTAAACCCCATAAGCCCTAAACCGAATCCACAGGAGAGGTCGACTTCAAACCGAGTGTTCCGGAATCTAGACGTGTCGCGGAATCGCAAGCTGCAATGCGATTTACATTGGCGGCGTTTGTGTGGTGGAAAGAGCACACCAGACAAGGAAGGGCTTGGTGAAAGCTCCAAGGACAAACCCTTCGGGGGCTTCGGTCGATCTCTCACGGCTTGGATTCCTGACGATGTCTGCAATTGAAGGCTGGCGGTGGATGCGCCCTGCACGTGCCTGATTCGCCTTGGCAGCGGGAGATGTCGGAAATACACGAGCAAAGTGGCAACGGTGACCCGTGAATGGGGCCGGGTGACTGCCCATCCCGAACCTGTAGAGAGGTGGCAGAGGTGCAGTGACGCTGCAAAGGGTGGCTCTTGGCCCTACTATGGCTTACGCAGCATCGACTAACTTCTGTGCGGGTTAGGACATCACAGCAAACTGGACGCCTGCCCAGCCATCCCGAGCAAGCTGCTTGCACAGAGCTACTGTACGCGATGTCATGAACGCGGTAACGGAAAGGCACTGGCAACATATGGTAATTGAAGCACCACATGCGATGACCGACATTGGCAGCACCTGCAATGTGTGCAGGGCGCTTCTGTGTGATCGGATACTCTCCTCTTTATCTCCATGCAGGCATTGTTGCGGAAAGGCTTGCAGCTTGGGGTCCTGACTTGCAAAGTGCGGGGCCGTGGCTGTCAAAACAGCACCGCGAAGACTCCGTGTCGAAACGGACTGATGGAAAGAACACACTGCTTCAGCATCACAGCCTATTATAAGGCCCTAAGGCAACCAGGCGGGTGCGGTCAGCCCTGTGCATCAGGGCTCCTCAACACACGATCCCGTCAAGCAAGATTCTCTGGTCCGTCTGGTCTCGAAGCTTTTCTTTATGACGCCTGCAAGCTGCATGCTGCGAGAACAGAGCATCAGACCGGCGATGCTTTGCCAGCATGGCCTCCCAGCAGCACGGGCAGCGGGCTGCGTGCAAACACCCAAAGCCCCTGCAGACGCTTGCCTGACGGAGGCCCGTCACGGCTGCACGCCCACAGATGCAGAGCATACCGAGCGCACCAATCGAAAACGGACCCCGGCACGCGCAAGATAATCTATCGGATGTCCTCTTGCCTCCTTGCAGGCACTGTTGCGTGAAGGCTTGCGGCTTGGGGTCCTGACTTGCAAAGTGCGGGGCCCTGGCTGTCAAAACAGCACCGCGAAGACTCCGTGTCGAAACGGACTGATGGAAAGAACACACTGCTTCAGCATCACAGCTTATTATAAGGCAACAAGGCGGGTGCGGTCAGCCCTGTGGATCAGGGCTCCTCAACACACGATCCTGCCAAGCAAGGTTCTCTGGTCTCGAAGTTTTTCTCTATCATCAATGCTTTCTCTATCATCCCTGCAAGCTTCATGCAGTGTGAGCTATGGCTGCAGGGGCTCCTCCACGTTGTTCAGCATCTCTTCTACTTTTGGAGGCTGCATAGCACTCGAGGCGCAGAATTTCGCGAATGGGGTTCGGCTCAGATACTTTGGAAAATGAGTTCCTTATCCTGCCCGTGCTATGCCACGGCCAGGCCAAAAAAAGACCCTTTCAGCGTCTCGAGGGCGCTGTTCGTCGAACTCGTGGAAGTAATTCACAGGGTTGCTTTGCTTGCGCTTGCTGTGCATGCTTTCTCCACAGTCAAGCCAGGGGCGGATGTTTCAAATACCAGCGACCGGGCTTTGCGGGCTTTGGATTTGAAGGACCGAAATTTCCACGCAGGGATCCGGAGCTTCCAAGTGGACGATCGACAGCCCTTCATTGGGGGCGCTGTCACAAGCACGTGGCAGTCTGGCGCTTGTGTCTCACAAGGGACAGGTTCTGGCAGAGGCTAGCAACCTCATGAGTACACTTCATCTTGAAAGGGCCCTGTCTTTGGCAGGTAAACTCAATTCTGGAAGCTTCCAGAACCTGGCACATGCGGAGATGACCGGCGTACCTGTACCTGTGCTCAGCCTTGCGCCTCTGCGCTTCGCACTGGCTCCGCGGGTTTTTCTCCCGTATTCTACCGTCTGCACGAACGCCATCGCCAATGCTCAGAAGTTGCTTTGAACGCCAAGAACTCGACTCTTAAACCCTTGCAGCCGGATGCCTAAACTCAGAGTTCTACACAGGGAACTTTGGAAAGGATGCTCTCAATGGGCACGGCCCCCCAACCCCACCCCTCACTGATGCTGGTTGCAATCCGCTGCGAAGGGTCTGCGCACCCTGAGCTGGTCCCCCCAACACACTGCAACGAAACAATGCGTCAAAGGTACCGAACGTCGACTGTGCACTGGTGCTCTGATGCCACCGGCACACCCATGCAAGTAAGTGGCAGTCTTCCATTTTCAAAGAGGCGTTGGATTCAGGGCTTAGTCGGGTTTGGGGCAGAGAAAAGAAACTCACAAAGCAGAAAAGGGCCACAAGTGACAGCGGAGTTTGCAGTCATGGCTCCAGCGGGTGCTTCGGGGCATCATGCTCTGGTGGTGACCCGCTGCCCCCGAAGCCAGCCAAGCGGATCAACCTAACCGGCCTTGAAGCAGATGCTGCACCATCAAGGCCGAGTCCTGCGCTGCAACGAGAAACACAGCAATGAACTGACACCTCTGAAGAGAAAAACACTGCTAAAAAAAGTAAAGGGTAACTTCACCTCCGAAGAACTTCTCGTTGAAGTTACGCACTGAAAACATGCATGTTCCCTCCAATTTCGTTTATCGTTTCCGCCCACGGCGCCCTGACGGCCCCCCATGGTGACCTATGCTTGGCACGATTGGGTGCCGGCTCCAAAAATCCGCCCGCAGGCAGGCGCTGCCAGATGCTTGTTCTTGCCACCCCCGCTCCCCCCAAAAATGTACCCACGCCGCCCACGGCCCCCCATGCCAGCAGCTGTCTAAACCCGAGAGTTTTTGCTCCGTGGTTTGTGGGGAGTGTGGGGACACATGCACAGGGGCGGGGCCCATCCTTCGGTGAAGGCTCTCGGCTTTCGAGGAGACCACGGTCCCCCTTTAGCTTACATCGGGGTGGTTTCGAAAGCCCAATTAAAAGTGCACCCCTCTAGCTACAACTTGACATGAGAAGTGAGGTATCCACCGCTTCGACTGAAGGAAAGAGCAAAAACATCGAAAACCACTGCACCAGCAATCCAACTGCTCTGAAGTCACCCAAAAGCAGTGCGCAGAACGCACCCTGAACATCCGCCCATGGAGGTTGGAAGGCACAACAACCGGGCAGACCCCCTGAAAATCCGAGTTCCCGATTCCGTGCCCCAGCTCTGAACACCAAATGCCCGCTCCCCTTATGCTGAAGCCTCAGTCCTGTCTACTTGCAGCCTGCTGCGAGCCAGCCACGCCACCGAAGAACGTCACAGTTCCTCTCTCCTCTCGGATGTCAACGGCTTTCGGTTCGCGAGGACGCATACGTTTCAAGTGGATCCAAGCTTGTTCATTCATCGAATTGAAGACCTGAAGACGCGGAACTGCGCGTTTTGACATGCTACTGCAATGATTTCAGTGGTGTTCATTCAGAGCTCTTCAACCGCACGGCGACTGCGGCCACCCCTCCTGCGTGAAGGCGCATGATGAGGCATGCCTCAAACGGACCATTTTAGGCCTCGTGTTCAGACGGACCATTTTAGGCCTCGTGTAGCGAACTCAAGGAAACCCTTCAAAGAGTTGATGCTTCCCAACCATGCTTGATGGATGTGCCGGACGTGTACATGTGCATGTGCTCGGGCCAAAGAACTCGTGCACATGCGCACACACGGGCATCCCATGCAAATAGAGTTGGCACAATCATCAATTCAGCTGAGGCTGTTTCCACTGGTGTCGCTTGAAGCTCAAAACTGAAAAAGCAAACCTTTCAGCCGCTGGTGAACTGCAAAAAAGGTGTACAATCGAAACAGAAAGAAGTAAGTGCGAACATGAAAGCCCGAAACCCCTAAAGCCTGCAGACTCGATCAGAAACTCTGAAGCATGAGCCTTGCCCCCTAAGCTCGGCCAAAGGGACACCACGTCTAGCAGCAGCAGCAGCAGCAGCAGCAGCTGCACTAGCAACAATGATAGGCTCAGCAAAGGGGATAATAGCAGGGCAAGCAAAGGCCTATAGTACTATCGTACTAGTACTAGTACTAATACTAGTACTAGTACTAGTACTAGTACTAGTAGTAGTAGTAGTAGTAGTAGTAGTAGTAGTAGTAGTAGTAGTAATAATAATAAAACTACTAGTAGTAGTAGTAGTAGTAATAATAATAATAATAATAGTAGTAGTAGCAGTAGTAGTAATCATAATAGTAGTAGTAGTAGTAGTAGTAGTAGTAGTAGTAGTAGTAGTAGTAGTAGTAGTAGTAGTAGTAGTAGTAGTGGTAGTAGTAGTAGTGGTAGTAGTATAGTAGTAGTGTAGTATACTTACGTACTATACTATTACTACTATTTATACTACTACTACTACTACTACTATATACTACTACTACTACTACTACTACTACTACTACTACACTACACTACTACTACTACTACTACTACTACTCTACTCCTACTGCCATTTCTTCTATTACTTCTACTCCTACTTCTACTTCGTCTTCGACTTCTACTTTACTACTACGACTACTATTACTACTACTACTACTACTACTACTACTACTACTACTACTACTACTACACTACTACTACTACTACTACTACTACTACTACTACTACTACTACTACTACTACTACTACTATACTACTAACTACTACTACTACTACTACTACTACTACTACTACTACTACTACTACTACTATTACTACTACTACTGCTACTGCTACTACTACTACTACTACTACTACTACTACTACTACTACTACTACTACTACTACTACTACTACTACTACTACTACTACTACTATACTTATACTTACTACTACTATTACTTCTACTACTATTACCACTACTATTACGACTACTCCTACTACTATTACTACTACTGCTTCTACTCCTACTTCTACTTCGACTTCTACTTCTACTACTACTACTACGAGTACTATTATTACTACTACCACTGCTACTACTACCATTACTACTACTACTAGCTACTGCTACTGCTACTGCTACTGCTACCGCTACTGCTACTGCTACTGCTACTGCTGCTGCTGCTGCTGCTGCTACTACTACTACTACTACTACTACTACTACTACTACTACTACTACTACTACTACTACTACTACTACTACTACTACTACTACTACTACTACGAGCAGTAGCAAGTAGCAGTAGGCAGCAGCACAGTAGTAGTATCAGTAGTAGTAGTAGTAGTAGTAGTAGTAGTAGTAGTAGTAGTAGTAGTAGTAGTAGTAGTAGTAGTAGTAGTAGTAGTAGTAGTAGTAGTAGTAGTAGTAGTAGTAGTAGTAGTAGTAGTAGTAGTAGTAGTAGTAGTAGTAGTAGTAGTAGTAGTAGTAGTAGTAGTAGTAGTAATAGTAGTAGTAGTAGTAGTAGTAGTAGTAGTAGTAGTAGTAGTAGTAGTAGTAGTAGTAGTAGTAGTAGAGCCCGTGAAAACACCCAAGGCCCAGCCAAAGCTAAGCAAAGCCATGCCACCTCCGGATCCGAACGTTTGGAGCCGGAGGACTTCGAGGAGGAAGTCCGCGAGCAGCCCGCTGAAGTGGAGGACTCGAGCACGAGCTCGGACCTCCTCGACGCGCGGGCAATCGGTCAAGAAGGAGTGGGAGGAGGAGAAGGCGGCGAGGCGGAGGAGGTGTCAGCGTAGTCCAGCAGAGAAGGATGCAAAGCCGCATCCTTGAGGTCGCCGAGGAGCAGCTCCTGCAGTCCTGAAGCAGGAGGCTCAGAATGAACGTCTGGAAGGCATGATGCCTTTATGCAGCGGGTGCAACCGCCGGTGCCAGCGAGATGACGGACGACGAGGAAGAGGACCTCCAGCTGGAACCCAGCAGCGCAGCAGCGCAGCAAGTCTCTTTGGCGTGTGGCACACTGTCCAGGGCACAGTGGACGGCCACTCTGCTCGCCGATCGCCCACGAGCGGAAATCTGGGGTTGAGACGGGGCCCTGTTCCAACAAAGGAAGTTAAGGCCTCGGAACCCGATTCGCTCGCACAGGTCTGCTATCTTCTTGCACCTCAGTTCCAGGAGGTATTTCCCTCAACCGTGGTGAGGCCGAACTATGTTGTCCCTCCGAGCGAGGCCGAAGACTTTCCACAATCCTCAGCTCAGGCGAGGCCGACAACACCCTCAGCAGCGAGGTCGAAAGTTCCCTCAGCACTCGGCGAGGCCGTACACAGGCAGCTATGTGGCTGGCAGAACTACCGAGCAAACACAGTGGTTTCGGTTTGAGTCCTGTTGGAGCCCACCCTTAGGTACAGCCTCCAGGCCACCGAACAGGTGAATTTTACGTCTGCACGCTGCAAGGCGTAGCCACCCGAAGGGGCTGAGGTTAGAGGGTGAAACATACAAACTCTGCACAGTGAGACTACCGGTACTAGCCCTCACTCCTCTCAGACATTTGTCGAGGCCGAAATCCATGCCCTCAGACCGTGGTCGAGGCCGAAATTCCCTCAGGTCATGCCGAGGCCGAACTTTCCTCATTTGCACCCCTCAGACCAAAGTCGAGGCCGAAACTCCCTCAGGCAGCACGCCGAGGCGGTATTCCTTGAGTCGGTTCTGGTGCTTCTCAGACCACTAGCCGTGTTTCTTGTCTGGGCTACGCTGCTCACTCATCTGCTTCGTCATACGGCATGCCCAACGTGATTTTCTGGATCTCTTCTGCCGGTACTGCAAGTAGGGTTCCATCCCATCCTCGTTTTGCAATTCCGGCATCCAGTAGGTGCTGGGCAAAAGGCCCGACATTGCCCACGCACGCCATCCAAAGCGCGCTGGCCTTGCCGTCGTACGTTCTGACCAATCCACGTATGGTTGCCAGTAGCTCCTCGTCATATTTCTCCAGGAGGCGTACGAGGCCGCATGATAACTTGTATTTCTCCTCCTGCAGCGTCGACCACTCTGCCGTGTCAAAGAACACTGCCCGTGGTAGCGATCCTGACATTGGGTCGCGCCCAACGTTGCTTACCGTGATATCCGATAGAGCAACTCCTTGCATGGTCAGCCATGACGTTATAGCCACCAGGTAAAACAGGGACTGTCTGAGGACCCCGGCTTCTTGGCGATGTTCCTGCCACCATGTATTGAACAGTTCTGCCCTGCGGATGATACTTCCATAGAAGTAGTGGTGGTAGCAGCCCTCCACCGCCTCGTCGAAAAGGACTCCAATCCATCCTGCCCACAGGGTCCTGGTTACCAGGGTGGGGAATTGTTCCCCGTACCCTGCTTCGTTGCCAAAGCTCCGGGGTTCCATCGCAAGTTTCATGACCCATAGCCGATCCAGAGCATATCCTCTTCGAGTGCGCCCCGCTCCTATAAAGGGAAGCACCCTAGGCTGTAAGCTTTGCCCTGTCGTTGGGTTGCGTGCCAATTGGACCTCCCCAAGCCAGTGGAGCGCTGTCCTTGGCCGCTGCTGGTCAGGTGAATTTTACGTCTGCACGCTGCGTCGCGTAGCCACCCGAAGGGGCCGTTGGTCAAGGTGAAACTAAACTAAAAATTACCTCGCTTGAGGTGTTGCGTTCTCAGCTAGGCCCTCTCTCAGCTGCAACCCTCAGCACTCGCGAGGCCGACTTTGCCCTCCGCATGCATTGCTGTTGAGGCACTTGTTGTGGCATCAGCCTCCGTAAGTTTGGCAATCCCCACTCAGCACTGGATGTTCTGTTCGAGGCATTTACCGCTTGCACCAAATTGGGTTTGAACCCAAAAGCCAATAGCCCAAACAAGGAGAACCACAAGACACAAAGCAAGCACTGCATGTCCTTCACCTCTTCATCAGTGGGCGAAACAAAGATCGCATCCTATCATGTGCCGGTGCACACAGTGCGGTGCACATACATTGCACATGCGTCTCACCATACACTTGCGAACCTCAAGCCCCCTTTAAGGACGAGGTAGCTGTACATGCAACACTAATGGGAGTGCCGATGGCACGCAGGGAGTTGCAGCCGCATCAGCGGGCCCTGCGATTGTGATGCCCTGGGTGGGCTGGGAGGGTCAAAATTTTCGCACTGAGCTGTGGAGCCAGTGCTGCACACACATCTTCCATTAAACGCATTGCAAATTGTCGTTGGCAGTACCAAGCATGAAAGCACCAGAAACTTTTGGGCTTCAAACCAAGACAAAACGGCACACCGTTTTTCTTAGAGACATTTTGGTAGCAATCGATAAAACACCATTCGCTCGCGAACAGTAAGCTTATCGCTTGCACCAAATTGGGTTTGAACCCAAAAGCCAATAGCCCAAACAAGGAGAACCACAAGACACAAGCAAGCACTGCATGTCCTTCACCTTTTCATCAGTGGGCGAATCAAAGATCGCATCCTATCATGTGCCGGTGCACACAGTGCGGTGCACATACATTGCACATGCGTCTCACCATACACTTGCGAACCTCAAGCCCCCTTATTAGCCGACAGTCCAAAGCATATGGCATCCAGGTGCTCCGACACGTCGGAACACGGGACACTGATGCCACCCCACAGCAGGTGCTTGGACACCAGCCTTGACGGGTGATCTGCTTGTTGTCGATGAAAGCCACAACAGGTGAGTGCGCGACCCTTTTGCCCCAAAGGCGGAACGCAAGCAGCACCGCAACAAACTCGGCCTCCATTATAATTGTGTCTTTGTTAATCTCACCTAGGAGCTTCCGGACATCACTGCTAAGGGCGTGAGAGAAACCGGCAACCAACACGCCCTTATCATCAAACAGGAGGCCGCCCACTCCACAGGGCAATACGGGGTCATCCTTCGAGTAGGATGCATCAGTGAAGACATACCAGGTTTGCTGTTTGTTGACCTGGACTAGCCGAGGACGGCCATTGTCCAACATGTCGACTAGCGAGGTGAAAGTGTCGATGCACTCGGCCGGCAGATCAGGAGGGGCACCACCATGAGCATACTCCGAAAGCTGCTGCAAGCAGAACTTACTCTGACGTCCAAACAGCTGTCCACTCGCAAACTGGAGCTTACCTCTTAGCTTGAGTGCTTGAGGCACACTCATACGCCGATCTTTCTGGGCCTGCTTCATGGTCTCAACGAGGAGCTGGACTCTCTTTTCTGTATTGCAAATGGTCACACGACCCAAGTGGGCGCTCGACAGCACTATGTCAACCCCTAAAGCACAAAAGGCTTCAGCAAACGGCACATCCTTCTTTCCGCCTTGGGCCAGGTCCCAACCCAACAGGGCGAAGAGCAAGGTGATTGTTTGGTGCACATTGGCTACCTGTGAGCCTCTAGCAATCGACACGAAGTCGTCGAAGTAGTGGGACCAGCAGAGGGCGAAGAAGAACGCGCCAAGATGCCATACCGAGTTAACGGTTCTCAGAAAAGTCGACACCGACTTGACTGCCCCGAAAGGGAGGGCATGCAGCTGGAACACTACAACCCTTTCCAGGTCAGGATCCCACAGCCCAATGTACGAGGCCCAGGCCCCTGCAGGGTCCAGGGCCAGCTGCCTGTAGGCACTGACCAGGTCATAGAACCTTCCCTTGAGACTACAACCTGGCTGCGCTCGCATCAAAGACAGGCACACACCTGCGATGACGTCGACGGTCTGGGGGCGCACAGTCTCCAATGTCTCTACGGAGCTATTGACTCCTGACCCTGAGAAGTCGTCAATCAACCTGATTTTCCCATCCTGCTCGATCCCGAACCGTCGAGACACAATGGCATCAGGTGGCAGCTGGTCCACTTCGAAAGGACCTGACAACCAGCCCCTATCGCGTTCCTCGAGGGTTTTCGTTTGGACCTCGCGATCCAGGGACTCTCCCTGGGACTTGATGGTGGACAACAGGGCCGCCCTAGAGGTGGGTGCATCTCTTTTGAGTTGGTCAACCGTGACTGACGCCGGCTTGAACTTCGGGGCAAACACACCTGTATCAGGCACCGGGCCTCCCAGGTTGGTACCTGAGATCACTTCGTCGAATATGGCAACATCGTCGTAGGAAGCCTCAATCATCATTGCCTTCCACAAGAGGAGACGTTTGGGCTTAAGGATCGTCGCGACCTGTTTGTGCATAGAGGCCTTCAGCGCATCTTCTTCACTTCTGAGGTCCTGTGCAAGCTTGAGCCACTTTGCAAACTGGCGCGCTCTCAACCCGCACAGCTCCGACTCTGTCATCGAGGCATGGGTGCACACAGCATCTTTGAGCACTTGCGGTAGGGCGACCTCTAGGGTTCTGGGATGGCCAGCTTTAACTGCCTCGCGGACAAACTGTTCCGGGGAGAATGGGATACCCCAAACAAGCTCGTTCCAGAGCTCCGAACCAACACTACAGCCCTTGCCCCCTGAACCACCACTCGAGCTCCCCTGCTTAACCGGGACAAGGGCAGACGGCCACGTGTGGCAGCGACCATGGGTCCTTAAGGCGGGCACGCAGGGGCACGGGACATGAAACATGAGGGGGGATCCGTACTCGCAAAATGCGAGCATGCTCGGGTACACGGGGCCCCGTCACAGAAGCCTTCGGCTGACTTCCGACCTGGCCACGGACAAGAGACAGTTGGAGTCCGGAAGGCGAGAGCGGCCTGGGCGGGCAAGCCTGAAAGAACGCCTGGGCGAGAGCACGGGCCAATGGCAGTGGGTACGCAGCCTCTAACGAAGTAGAAAATCCGTTAGGCGCTGCCGGCGCCACCCCCCACGGCAAGTGATGTTGGGCGCATGACTGCCCAGGGCAGGACTTGCAGATGCTGTCAAACGCACCCCGGGTATACGCAATGGCCGTCCACTTGGGACGACGGCTGCCATATGCGCAACTTTGGAAAGCAGTGAACTGAAAGAGGTGTGCGACACGTGCAAACATGGAAGTGCGCCAGTAGAGACTCTGCCTGGGGTTCTCTACACCTATGACAAGGGCTCGGGAAGCAGCCTCAAGGACTAGGTCGGACACACAGTCATAAAGCTGGTTCGCCAAGGTGACCCGGAGAAGGGCCTGTCCGCCCAGCTGCGGCAACCCGTTCGGAAACTTTTCCGATCGGAGAGGAGGGGGCCCCGGAACCCCTTTAATCTCTCTTGCTCGGCTGGCAGTCCCGCACGGTGGGGCGAACCAAATGCCCACACAGTTGGGCATTGCCAGCCAACGTCGAACCAACTCAACGCCTTCTGTCGTGCACAAGTCGACAAGATGAACATGACAGGCGGCGCCAGGCACGCGCTTATGGTCGACAGCGACGGCGTCAAACCCAAGTTGCTTGAGGCAAGCTGAGAGTCTGGACATGCCGGAAAAGACTTCAATAATGAATGGTGGCCGGGAGGACGCCTCACTGGCAGACAGAGCGGGCGCCTGCATGGGCTTCGGAGCTGCATTGCTGGGCGGAGGAACGTCCGACAGTGCTGGAAGGAAGTCCGGCGGCAACGGGAAGCCAAGCTCAAGGAGGGCTTGGGGGACCTCAAGCTTGACTGAGGGCAGATGAGGCAGCGCATATGCCACCAGAACCACGCGACGGCCTTGCCAGGGTTCAGTCATATGCCAGTGGTCCTTGGCAGGCAGCTCAAGACAGCCATCAGCGAACTCGAGCACACCTCCCTGAACCGGCGAACCTTGAACAGGGCGAACGTCTTGCCCGGGGCCTTCACACCATACACCGCCCCCAGAGAAATCTGAGAGCTTGAACACAAGATTGGGCGACGGCCCGTTGTGGGAATCACGATGAGGCTCAGTGGGAATGTCACAAAATATGGCAAGCGACGTGAACACCGCGGACGGCCGGCGTTGCCGAACGAACGCACAGAGGACCTGTGTGACTTTCGGGAAGCGAGAAACATTGGCCCGAAGGCCCAGCACACCCCCTCTACGGTACATACCAGTGAAGAAAGAGCTACCAGACGCCGCTTTGTGGGGGGCCTCGTGCGGAAGAAGCTCCCACAGGGAGAGCAGAGAGTGAGGTCCAATGAGCTTGCCCTGCAGAAGTTGCTCAGCAAGCTCTTCAGGGTCATTGAAAGAAGCACACGAATTCAGCTGGGAGCTTGGCTTGGGAGCAAGGGAAACTGGGGGCTCATCCGTAACAAGGTGCACAGATTGACTGACCACAGCGGGAGCCTCAGGTCCAGTTTCCTCATTTGGCGGAACTGCTGTCGACACGGGCTCTTCCGACGTCGAGGCAACAAGCCCCGCCTCAAGAACTGACCGTCACTCCTTGTGATCCCGGATGGGATGCGGCTGGAAACACTTGCAACACAGGTGCTTGCGGGGGCACGTTGCGGCGGAACACTTGCACTTGTCCCCATGCAGATTGTAATCGAAACATAAGGGCTCACCCGTAGGAGCATTAGCCACACCACCTTTCTGGAGAATCTCTTTGGGAACACGAGCGGCGAGGGTAAACTTGCCTTTGCCCTTGCCTCCGCCTTTGGGGTTACCCTTGAGCTTCTTGTCCCCAGGCTCGAGCTTGCGCTTGAGCTCACGGCGCTCTTTGTTTCCATTGCCTTGCTTTTGTGGAAGCGGCATCAAGGCCATGGAGACGTGGTAGCTTTCAAGTGCTGATATCAACGCATCATCCATTGGGAAACTTCCGTCTGCGGCTGCGCGCGGTTGAACTCCCAGTTCGATCATGCGGATGAACACTTGCCGATCGGCTTCCACCAATTGTGCAACAGAGCAACGCGCAAAACCCGGAGGGGGCTCCCTGTGAAGGTTGCTGAACAGACGGGAGATGTACTTCTCGTAGGCAGTGAAGGTGAGGCACTGAGCAAACACATAGGCAATGCCCCGGCGACGAAGGGCCTCCTGGACTTGCAACGCGCTATGAGTTGGCATACTCATGGCATCATCCGTTTCCTTGATCACCAGCTTGGAGCTTTCAAGTTCTAGCTGGCGGGATGCACCTTTGGAGTGGGTGACTTCGTGTGTCCTTGATACACACCGATCAGGGCTGAGGTACTTCAGCTGGTTGGCGGATTCCTGTCTGACACAGTCTTCCAAGACACATCTCCCGGGCTCCATGCCGCCTTCTATGAGCACGCCCGGAAGCCGACCCCTAAGGTGCTGCAGACGCCGGTCCCTTTCTGCCTCCGGCATTTTCCTGGAGGCCCCTTCAGGATCAGAAACTTGCAGGCGCAAGTCAGCCAAAACTAACGTCTGCGCCTCAAAGACAAGGCGGCGCACACACGCCTTGCCAGCCGCATTGGCTCCAGGTGTGGTCGCTGCGCAGAAGGCATTGAAGGCTGACTCAGGGATGACCTGGCCAGGCTGACCCACAGCGTAAGCCAGTTGTCCCAGGCTGGTGAACCCACCAACACGAAGCTCGGCTAGCACATCATCGGGGCACTTGATCTCGCGGGCGCGCTGGACGAAGTGGGCCTCAGACTCAATCAAGGAAGACATGGCACGGAAAACTACGTTGCACAGTCAAAGAGGAAGCCACACCTGATCACATCACATGCGCAACAAGGTAGAAAATACCGTACAAACACCACACAACACAGTGTACCACAACTAACATGTCCACTTTCTACGACTGCGAGCCTGGGATTGGTCCATCACATGCACAATCCCAACACTCACATGCTGAATGCGTGGCCCCTGGGCCCCCATTGCCCATAAAGCCCCTTGGCTAGGCATTGGCACCATGTGCCACAAGGCTCATAAGGAACCATGTCCTTGCCTTGAATCCACAAACCGACATCTAGTCGGCAACAGCATAACTGCAGCTCACGTTTCCTCACATTAGCCCCTGGGCACATGTCGCTACCATGTAGCAATCTCTTTTCTTCGCCATAGCGATCGGAAACGAACACATCCTTCTCCCAACCTCGCCTCATCATAGGTTGCGCTTGCATGTGCGACACTCCGGATTCATAAGATCCTCCTCAGAAGGCAAGACATACATTGCCGTGCGCGGGCGCCCACACACAAGGATGTTGTCGCCATAAGCATGGTGAAGAACTCCAGATCTGGAGTGTTTAACCCATGTACCGGTGCCTTGTACAGGGTTCCCGCTGGGAACAGCCGCCCGGTCATCGACACGCACGGGGTCGCACGAGGTTTGCGACTCACTTGAACCCGACGACTCACTCGAGCTATCGGATGAAGATGACTCTTCTTCACCGGAGCTTTCAACCTTGATCGCAGGTGTCAACGAGGCACTAAGGTTTGCTTGAGTCGACCACGAGCTTTTGCCCTGCATTGGCCCGTCCGCGGGAGGTGGCTGCGGGGGGAACGCCCACATTTGCCCCCGAGGCGCATCAGGAGAAAACTCAAGCTGTCTGATGGCGTCCAAGACTGTTTCCAGCTCCCTTACGGGCCCCATGCTTAACTCAACAGAGTACACAGCTTCAGTTCCTTCAACAGCCGTGACATGTCTGCCCAAACAGGAGCGAACCTCCTTTTTGGCCCCAGCCTTGCTGGCCCAAGAGATGCACGTTCTTTTCAAGCTGTGTGAGGACACTGCCTTATCTCCAAGCACAAGCCTCAAGAAAGTCGAAACTTCCCCCGCCGTAATGGCCCTGCGAGCCAACACGCCACTGGCTAAGGGTGGACGGAAAAGCGCAGCACCAACATGCCCTTGCAAAGGAAGACCAACCTTCTCAAAGGCACACTTGCATGATTCAAACCACTCACGATCAGCGATTCCACGCAATGGAATCAAGATTGGGAGCAGCTGCGCGACCCTTCTGGCTGCCCTCGCAGTTTTATGCTGCTTGACCCGGATCACCACGTAGCCATCACGACCTTCTCCATCCACGTCCACGTATGCCACCTTGCGGAAGTCGGATTGTCTAGCACGTGCATACAAGCACAAAAGGCAATATCCGGCAAAGGCCCGATCCCAATCCGAGGTACCGTGTCCATGCAACAGGGAGTGAAGGATGCGAACTTGCGCCACGGTGAGCGGGGGTGCTTGCGCAAGGTCCCCAAGGTTGGCCAACATACGCTCAGCTGCACCAACACACTTGCGGCTTAATTTGCAAGGAATGTTAGTTACATCCATCACGAAGTAAGCAAAACGCAAGGCGGACAAGAAGGAAGAGGCTTTGGATGGTGGAGCCTGCGAACCATCCAGGAACTGCATGTACCTCCAAAACATGTCATCAGTGAAAGGGTCGAGGTTTGCACCAACAATGGTATCAAACCACCTCAAGAACGTGAGGATGCTACCTGCTCTCTTGGAGGCTGTTCCTGCGGCCCTTGACCCAATGCATGCTTCCAGCGCCTGTGGATCGACTTCGCACTCAGGGTGCATCTTGCGGTTCCTCCGCATGATCACGATCCACTTATCAACCGCAAGCCTCACCGCTTTGCGTTGTTGGGCATCAACGTCAACGTCGGAGAGGGCTTTGAAAACAGATGACGCAAGGTCACCAGGCACGAACGGCTCCTGTGGTTCAACAAAGGAAGCGAATGGATTACACGGAGGTGACTGGGGGGTCCAGACTTCCGCCTCACGTATAGAAAGGGGCGGCATTTTAAGCTCCGAAGACACCGAAGACTCACCAAAGATTGCACTAACAGCAGGCAGCTCCCAAGGCAACACAACATCAGACAGGCCCCCATCCGCCAACCGTACAAAGTTATCGGCAAACACATCACCCACGGTGCGCGCCATTTTTGCAGGAGGCTCGCTGACAGACGGTTTCTCAGACTCGGCTATCTGAGAATCTTCCCCAACGGCGTCATGGTCTGCTGACTGGCTCAACAAATCATCACGCGCACATGACCGGCATGAGGTATGCTCAGAGCTGAGTTCAGACAGGTCAGGGTTGACATCGACCATAAAGTCTTCCACCGCCGAGACAGGGGAGTTCTCATCTCCCCAATCTAGGTCATCACCTTCCGCAATCGACGACCTTGGCAACCGCAACAACGGCCCAGAGGACTGCACACTAGCCCCAAATGGGGGCAACTCAAGGGGAACGAAAGGAAGGACTGCTGGTCCATCATCTTCGCTAACATGACCGACCGAAAAATCATCCCCCTCTATATCCGGCAAACCCTCCGCAGACATTGTAGCATCAAGAGGCACTCAACCAGGCAAAGAAAGGAGCTGGCGGTAGCACGACTGCACCCAATGGGCAGCAGCACTGAACTGGTTCCAATCAGACAGCGTGAGGCAGAGAAGGAACCGGGCCCCTTCACTCCGACTAATGAGGAGGCCACGGAAGCTAGGCTCAACAATGTAGCTGAAAATATCAGGCGGCGCCTCAAGACGGCGCTGAAGGGCAGGCACGTGATAGTGCAAGGGTCGAATGCGAACAGGCGCAAAGACAAAGGATGGTACAGGCACTCGAAAATCGTCGGACGACGATGTGGAGGCACTTGATGCCGATAGGTCCATCCACTTCCCGATCGCGGGAAGCTTGCACGAAACTAAAGCCTTAGCACCTGGGTAAGAGCCACTAGACTAGAATGCGGCCTCCAGCCTCAAAATTTTCGCACTGAGCTGTGGAGCCAGTGCTGCACACACATCTTTCATTAAACGCATTGCAAATTGTCGTTGGCAGTACCAAGCATGACAGCACCAGAAACTTTTGGGCTTCAAACCAAGACCAAACGGCACACCGTTTTTCTTAGAGACATTTTGGTAGCAATCGATAAAACACCATTCGCTCGCGAACAGTAAGCATTCCCTCAGCGCATGCGAGGCCGCAAAGTGAAACACGTGAGGTATGAAAGACTGCTACTCCAGGTTCGTCCGCAGCTCCGGCTTTCTCGCACTTACTAACCGTGCCTTGCAGCCTCCCCCAAAGTAGCGTCACCCTGGCTTTCTCGCTCTTACTCACCAGTTGACCAATAATGCATCTCACGCGGTTGCTTCATGGTAAAACTGCAGCTCGAGGTCCCGGCGTTCTCGCTCTTACTAACCCGGACCGACACTGCAGAGAAGCATTGACTGTTGTTCCCTCAGCGGAGGCGAGGCCGAACAACCATTCCGCTGCATCTGCGCAGCCAGGCCCTCAGCTCCTCACTGAGCCAGGGCTATCTCTAGACAGAGTTCCCTTGCCAAGCCCTCTATCTCTATGTGACCCCCGCGGTGCCACGTATAAGCAGCTGCTCCGCGTGTCTTAGGACCACAGTTTTCATTCGGATTTGTTGTTGTAGGCCTTCCAGTGCTTGAGGCCGAAACCAAACACCACATCTCACGTCACACGGCGAGGCAATTTGGCTCCAACATCTGAAGATAGTGACACATACTCTGCGTGGCGTCCGCGTGAGCTAGCCTGTCCTCGGCTCCTTTCATCGCTTGTCTTACCACAGGTCTCTTTCGGTGGCCCGTACTCAGCAGCCAGCACATGTACCATCCTCAGACGCCAGAGCCGCCTTGCCCCAGCAAGTGCCCATACAAACCACTCACCAGACAGTGAGAGCCAACATCTTCAAACAACCTCCAGCGGCCGTGCCGCGAGGACCTAAACATCTGCAAGGTTCCGCCTTGTCTGTGTGCACGGACAGACCCCAGCCCTTGCAGGAGACGTGGATGTAAACAAAAGTAGGCCTGCCATGTCCAGCAGGCTGATAACCATTGGTTGCCTTCAGATGGGAAAAGCGCGAAGTTCGGGTAACCTCCATCTGAGTCCTTTCCGGCCAATACCAGCCTTTACAAACCCTCAGCACGGAGCGAGGCCGAAGAAGGCTATCTTGGACTATTTGTCTGCCGGGGAGCAGCCACCAACAGCTGCTCTTCAACTTGCACTGTGCCGCACCACAGTCCTACTGCAAGTTCTTTGGCAACGGTTTCTCAGTAGCACCAGTCAATGAGCTTTACGACACTGATGCCTTTGGTTATTTGTGTCCAGGCAGATCCACCAGGGTTGGGCCAAATCTGTTCTACCTGATGCTACCTGCGAAGAATAACCTGTTGTGCTCAGCTTGCAGATCCCCGAAAACCAGCAAGCTTGGGCTCGAGCACACCGCTATTGTTCGGGACACTCCTGTCAACAACTGCAAGGATGCCGCTTGCAGTGCGACGTTGGCCTGCACTGTCTGCAGCGTGCCTGGCCGTTTTCCCCCGTGTTTCGGTCTCACCTTCGTTTTCCACACAAGTGAGCGAGGAACCCAAACTCACCTTAAGCACAGCCCTCAATCCAAATGAGGGTCGGTGGGTTTTGCTCACCCAGAGACAGCAGGAATCTCTGGTGAGCAACAGGCTAGCGTCACCCCTCAAGCAAATCGAGGCTGCAACTCTCACTGTGACCCAGAGCAGACTGTAGGCCACAAGGTTCCCTCAGCAACGCGAGGACGAAAAGCTAGGTGAATTTTACGTCTGCACGCTGCGTCGCGTAGCCACCCGAAGGGGCTGTTGGTCAAGGTGAAACTAAACTAAAAATTACCTCGCTTGAGGTGTTGCGTTCTCAGCTAGGCCCTCTCTCAGCTGCAACCCTCAGCACTTCGCGAGGCCGAACTTTGCCCTCCGCATGCATTGCTGTTGAGGCACTTGTTGTGGCATCAGCCTCCGTAAGTTTGGCTATCCGCACTCAGCACTGGATGTTCTGTTCGAGGCATTATGCCCTCAGCGCATGCGAGGCCGCAAAGTGAAACACGTGAGGTATGAAAGACAGCTACTCCAGGTTCGTCCGCAGCTCCGGCTTTCTCGCACTTACTAACCGTGCCTTGCAGCCTCCCCCAAAGTAGCGTCGCCCTGGCTTTCTCGCTCTTACTCACCAGTCGACCAATGAATGCATCTCACGCGGTTGCTTCATGGTAAAACTGCAGCTCGAGGTCCCGTCGTTCTCGCTCTTACTAGCCCGGACCGATCACTGCAGAGAAGCATTGACTGTTGTTCCCTCTGCGGAGGCGAGGCCGAACAACCATTCCGCTGCTTCAGCGCAGCCAGGCCCTCAGCTCCTCACTGAGCCAGGGCTATCTCTAGACAGAGTTCCCTTGCCAAGCCCTCTGTCTCTATGTGACCCCCGCGGCGCCACGTATAGGCTGCTGCTCCGCGTGTCTAGGTGAATTTTACTTTCCGAGCGGGCAAAACGGTCGCAGCTCCAAGGCTAAGTGAAAAGGAAAAACTACCAGGACACCGATCTACAGCAGAGACTACCTGCCTACAGAAAGTGTCGCCCCGCCACCCGCAGGTAACGGAGCAAACTGCTGCACGCGAGTCAAGCTGGACCAGGTGTCAAGTGCCAAAGCGCGGATGCCGAGAGAGCCACGAATTCAACGGGCATGCAGGCAAGTCCCGGCATCCTCCTTCACAGCACTGAAGCAAACACTGATTCTCCAATCTCTGGTAAAAGCGAATCCGAAGCTCAAAGACTGCAAGCTGCCAGTCAAGGCCCCATTCTCCTCGCTCTGGTTGAAATCGAATCCGAAGCTCAAGGACAGCAAGCTGCCAGGCAAGGCCACATTCTCCAAGCGCTGCCTGAAATGATGTCCGAAACTCAAGGACTGCAAGCTGCCAGGAAAGGCCACATTCTCCAAGCTCTGGTGAAGCAATGCCCGAAGCTCAAGGACTGCAAGCTGCCAGGCTCCAAGCTCCGGTTGAATCATATCCGAAGCCCGAAGCTCAAGGACTGCAAGCTGCCAGGCAAAGCCACGTTCTCCAAGCTCTGGCTGGAACACACTTCTAAGCTCAAAGGACTGCAAGCTGCCAGGCAAAGCCACATTCTCCAAGCTATGGTAAAAACATGCCCCGAAGCTCAAGGAGTGCAAGCTGCCAGGCAAGGTCACAATCTCCTAGCTCTGAATGAAGCAGTCTCCGAACCTCAAAGACTGCAACCCGCCTGGCAAAACCACATTCTCCAAGCACTGGTTGAAACACTATCCAACGCTCAAGAAATGCAAACGGCCAGGCACGGCCATTCTCCAATCTCTGGTTAAAAGCGAATCCGAAGCTCAAGGACTGCAAGCTGCCAGTCAAGGCCCCATTCTCCTAGCTCTGGTTGAAATCGAATCCGAAGCTCAAGGACAGCAAGCTGCCAGGCAAGGCCACATTCTCCAAGCGCTGCCTGAAATGATGTCCGAAACTCAAGGATTGCAAGCTGCCAGGAAAGGCCACATTCTCCAAGCTCTGGTTGAAGCAATGCCCGAAGCTCAAGGACTGCAAGCTGCCAGGCAACGCCACGTTCTCCAAGCTCCCGTTGAATCGTATCCGAAGCCCGAAGCTCAAGGACTGCAAGCTGCCAGGCAAAGCCACGTTCTCCAAGCTCTGGCTGGAACACACTTCTAAGCTCAAGGACTGCAAGCTGCCAAACATGCCCCGAAGCTCAAGGAGTGCAAGCTGCCAGGCAAGGTCACAATGAGCTCTGTATGAAGCAGTCTCCGAACCTCAAAGACTGCACCCGCCTGGCAAAACCACATTCTTCAAGCTTTTGGTTGAAACACTATCCAACGCTCAAGGAATGCAAGCGGCCAGGCATGGCCACATTCTCCAATCTCTGGTTAAAAGCGAATCCGAAGCTCAAGGACTGCAAGCTAAGCCACGTTCTCCAAGCTCTGGCTGGAACACACTTCTACGCTCAAGGACTGCAAGCTGCCAGGCAAAGCCACATTCTCCATGGTAAAAACATGCCCCGAAGCTCAAGGAGTGCAAGCTGCCAGGATTTTGTGATATATTCCCTTCATGCTATCTCATACAATTGAGCCTCAACATTTTGGATCTGCGCCAAGCTTTATAATATCCAACGCTCAAGGAACGCAAGCGGCCAGGCACGGCCACATTCTCCAATCTCTGTTTAAAAGCGAATCCGAAGCTCAAGGACTGCAAGCTGCCAGTCAAGGCCCCATTCTCCTAACTCTGGTTGAAATCGAATACGAAGCTCAAGGACAGCAAGCTACCAGGCAAGGCCACATTCTCCAAGCTCTGCATGAAATGATGTCCGAAACTCACGGACTGCAAGCTGCCAGGAAAGGCCACATTCTCCAAGCTCTGGCTGAAGCAATGCCCGAAGCTCGAGGACTGCAAGCTGCCAAGCAACGCCACGTTCTCCAAGCTCCCGTTGAATCGTATCCGAAGCCCGAAGCTCAAGGACTGCAAGCTGCCAGGCAAAGCCACGTTCTCCAAGCTCTGGCTGGAACACACTTCGAAGCTCAAGGACTGCAAGCTGCCAGGCAAAGCCACATTCTCCAAGCTATGGCACAAACATGCCTCCAAAAGTTTTGCTCGTGTGTTTACACCCCCAAAACAGCTTTAAAAATTTAAAGCGTTCTTGAACCCTTCCAAGTAAGCAACGTGCGCCTTATGAGCCCGCCTGATTGTCAAGTGGAATGAAGCAGGGCATGAGTGATTGCTTATTGGGACTTTCAAGAATTTTGGGGAAATTTGATAATCCTGCGTTGACAAGTCCTGCTGATCATGCACATACTTTGTGACCGGCTCGTGCTCTCTGGTTAAAAGCGAATCCGAAGCTCAAGGACTGCAAGCTGCCAGTCAAGGCCCCATTCTCCTAGCTTTGGTTGAAATCGAATACGAAGCTCAAGGACAGCAAGCTACCAGGCAAGGCCACATTCTCCAAGCTCTGCATGAAATGATGTCCGAAACTCAAGGACTGCAAGCTGCCAGGATAGGCCGAAGCTGGAGGACTGCAAGCTGCCAAACAAGCGCACACCAGCGTAAGTCGAAACCAATCCTTTACCAGGGCACTCTGCAAGAGTCGGCCGGGGTGGGAGCCGCGGCGCAAGGTGCGCGCAGATGTGGGGCATTCGGAGGCAAACGGGGCGCAGGTTGGGGACGCAGATGGGTGGGGCTGGACGCAGGTTGGGGACACAAAAGGTGTGGGGCTGGGGCGCAGGGTTAGGGCGCAGGTTGGGGATGCAAGTGGGTGGGCTGGCCCGCGAGCCCTCTTCTGGCCCAAGTCCAGGTTTCGGGCTCGAAACCCCCAACCTGGGCCACTTGTGCCACTTTCAGGGCGTTTCTGGAAAGGGCACTTTGGGGACAAAGAAGTTTTCGGGCGCAGCCTACATCCACCGGCCGATGGGAATAGGCACATTTACCAAAGCCCCAAACCAACAACAACCCCCAAGCCAATCCCAAGGTGAACCACCTAAACTTAATTGAAGGACAGGCGGGTCTGCCGGAAAGAATCCTTGCTTTTGGCCTTGGGCTTCCCCTTTGGTTTGGCTGGAGCTTTCGGCACATGATGAATCACGTGAGTCGTGGCCGCTGTGTCATTGGCAATCTCCTGGGAACGACGCTCAAGACCCTGCATCGCAGTTTCAATAGAATGATTTTTTGCGCTCTCTACATTGGCCATCGACTTCAATTGAGTTCCCGAATTGATCTTACGACCGAGACCTTTACAAGGGGCCTGAAGCAATGACGAAGCCGAAGTCGAAGCAACCTTGACAATGGCCAAACACTTGGTGCAAGTAAAGAAGGATCCCTTATTAAGCATGTCATGAGTTTCATGCACCTGCCAAATCGGCGGCACTGTGCCCACGATGCCCTGACAGGGGTTGGACGCCTTGCGATT
This sequence comes from Symbiodinium natans, assembly GCA_905221605.1. Lineage (NCBI taxonomy): Eukaryota > Dinophyceae > Suessiales > Symbiodiniaceae > Symbiodinium > Symbiodinium natans. Next base: position 116,566 of record CAJNDS010002784.1, on the reverse strand, counting down.
AAAGACATCCTGAGCATTGCATTGCTCCACGTAAAGCTTGCAAACCGTGCACTGAATTGCGAAATTGTTCACGGCTTTGGACTCGCAGTCCCGCCAAACATGGCCCAAAGCAGGATCGGGGTTTGCAAGCATGTCTTTGAGGCGCTGCTTTTTATTGGGTTTGCAAACTTTTTGGCCCCGACATTGGCTTCACAAACTTGTCCCCCGGAATGACCTGAGAGGATACCCCTCTTTGTGATTCAAGACTGCTGCGCTCCAGCAGCCACGGGAAAGACTTGTCCTTTTTTCGCTGAAGGATGTACCCAATTTTCCGAGCCAAATGTAAACAAACGTCTTCACAAAGCCTATCAATGGCCTCTAAGTCAGGCTTGCTCGCGTCAGCATAAACCCTAGCTGCCCTCGAACCACAAAGCTCATCTACATCAGCATTGATAAGACGGCGCCACTCCGGGATGCCTCGTTCGGCAAAATAAGAAGCATCCTTGTGGCTGGGAACCCAGGTGATGTTAGCCCTAGACCGGTCAGGCCAAACTAAACCCCAAGGAACCGGGCCATCAAGTGGCGGCGACGGCCTGGCTACAACCTGCGTGACCGCCTTGCAGTCCACTGTCAAATCGAAGGAACCCGAAACCCTACTGAAAAGCTCATAGGCGGCTTGCTGCTCCGCACTGGCAACTGTCAAGGGCTGCTCCGGGAAACAAGTGATGCTCGCCACACGTTTGGGGCCATCGGGCTCGAGCTTGTAGGCCGCGCAGGCCCATGCCACACAGGCCGATCTATGATCCCTGGCTCCAGGGCCCCCTGAAGCATCCGAAGCAAAAACCAAAGAGTCGCTGTTGAGGACATGTCGATTTTGCCACAACCCGTCCACAACACAACCAGAGGAGTTCCATAACACACCCAACCTGGTAACGTCCTTGGGAACCAATCCTCTGAGCCAGAGACTCGGCCAAGGGAACTTTGCGCGGGCTTCACGGAGATGCGGAGGCAAAGGAAATTTATCAGAGATGAAGGGACAGCCCCACAAGACGTGTTGCAAATCAAGTGGGCAATTGCAAGCTGTGCACCACCCCGGCTTGGACCTGCTCAACAAAGCACCTTGCCACAACGCTTGCAGGTTAACGGCCATGCTTTTGTTGAAAAACTTTCGCTTTTGGAGGCGGTCCTGAACCGCAAAATCAACCCCCAAGTCCAGCGCATAGCACCCCTCCAGTTTGGCCACCCGCTGCAAGCGAGCCTCTTCCCACAGGGGCAGGAGCCACTGCCACACACGACGAGTGGCATCCAGGCTGGACCAATCGATCGTTAGGTGGCTGTCGCCCTTATGCCAGTGATGAGCTTGGGGCGCCTGAACACCGAGTTCACCAAGATAGGCCATTAAGGCCGCGAGCGGACCATTGACCCGCTTCCACGGGTGCTGTGCCGCAACAAGCCACAGCCAAATGCTGGCCCATGTCGAACGAAACTTGTCTGGATCTACACTTTGCCATCTGCGGAAGACCCTCGCAACGGAACGGACATGTTGCCTCAGCAAGGTTAAATGGGGGTCCTCACATCGACGCCGGTGAACAAGAAATGTAAGATCAAGACAACCTAACTTATGGCGACCAAGGTGTTTGGCAACTAAAGCGCGGTAAAACTTCCTCCGCTTCGGGCTCACTCCTTGGGCCTGGTGCCCCCAAAGCCCCGCCGAGCACAAGGATGCGCGAACGATCCGAATTAACGGCAAGCTTGTTTAACTTCCGCGAGCGCCCTGCCGCCTTCTTCCGACGATGCTCCGCCAAACCCAGCACTCGCCTGCGACCTCCTGCTGAGGTTATCCCGAGGTCCCTGTTCAGCGGCTTAACCTTCGGGTCTGTTGATCCCCGAAGCCTCTCAAGAGCCTTAGCCGCCTCCTTGGACGAAGCCACAAAACAAGTCTTGGAGATTGAAACCTGGGCACCCTTAGACTCCAAGTCCTGCCGAAGCCCTCTAAACAACTTAAGACAATCACTGGCGACATGAAGCGGGGACTTATTAATCGAATCCAAGGAAAGATCATCAATCCAAATGTCAAGGTTGCAAGCAGTTTTCTTAGAGGCCAGTTTCGCAGCAACTGGGTGGATGACAAGTTTTGACACCGAAGGTGCCGCCGGGCATCCTGCCAGGACTCCCCTGCCCGGCCATATAGGCGGGCACAGAGAGCCCTCAGACTGAACGAAACGAGGCCCCATGTAAGTGAGCAGGGCTTGGTGAAGGATCAAAGGGGGGTATTGAAGGGAAAGCCCGGAGTTGATGACGTCATTAAACAAGCACCGATCATAAAAGGTCTCCATGTCAAGAAACAGTGTTATCAAGTGATGCTTGCTGCGTCGCACCGTTTCCCCCAACATCAACCTGGCAAGGGCCACATCAAGGACCTGGCCCCCCGGGACGGCCTTGTCCCATTGAGCCTGCCTAGCATAGGCAGCCTGCCAATCAGCAACAAGTTGCCATCTCAATTTTACCCAAGCACGATATAAAATGTGCAGAAGTGCAATGGGACGCTCACGTTTTTCAGATTTGGGAAGTAATGCAATAAGCGCGAAAACCAGCTGATCCGGCCACGCAGCTTGCCTCTCACAGTGATGGAAAGAATCAAGAATGGCTTGCACTGCCTCAGCACTCAAGTGAAGCAGAACTTCGCACGTCCAACCGTCTAAACCTGGCGCCTTACAAGGAACCTTCTTAAAGAAAGAAACCGCCCGATCCAAAGAAATCGGGGGCAGTCTGCCCGCTTGCTCAATGGCTGCCGCCTTGAGAGATGCCAACAAAGCCGGATCGACCCCGTCCGGGCGCGACCACAAATCAAACCATTGGCGCCACCGAAGATAAATGCGTTCCTGGACGGGCGCATCAAGAAAGGGGCGAATGGTGATGACCTCTTCAGACTTAACACTTTTGAACAAGGGTCGCATACCCTTCAAGGAGGCTTGCCGGAGCCATTTGGCATAGGAGGCATTCTTCTCTTGTTGCCACTTTTTAAAATGAAGTTTATGCTGCCCCTTAGCAGTTTCAAGCAAACCCGGCAATGACCCAGCGTGCCCGTTATCAATCGTGGCCCTAAGCTCCGAGCAAAAGGCCTCAGCCTCCGAAGCATTACCATGCCACATGGCTTTCAGCTTCTGCACGGCCCGTTGGGCGAAGGGGCTGACATGGAAAGACCGAGAACAAGCCTCCAACCAGACCACCATACGATTCCAAAATGAAGCCTGCGCACCACCCCACCCAGCAAGCGGGGCCCTCTGAACAAGCAACGGCTTCCTTTGGCACCTAACCTGAGAACCCCGGCCTTGGCTGGCACTGTAAACGGAAAGCTCAACGTCGCGACTGAGGCTGGCAAACAGCGCACTTAAACCCGGATTCGCGACATCAACCCCAAGAAGGTGAACAGCCCTCTCCGTGTGGGCCTGCGCAGCTTGCTCACCCTGCTCATCAATGGCCAAGCGGAGCTCGAAAGGCCGGGGTTGCACCTGGGCTGACCCAATCCACAGACAAGGAGGCTCCGGCCGCCAAGACCGGCGCCAGCAAGCCATAGTCAATGTTGCCACCCCCGGCACATGTGGACTCACCTGAACTGATCCACCTGCCCTTAGCCTCCTGCTCAAGACTGGTTGCAGCAATGACATCAAAATCTTCGTTGAAATCCCCGGCCAAGAAATAGAGGCCCCGGACCGAGCGAAGGAATGGAATCAAGCTGGCCAGGATTTGCGCATTGAGGCTGCCCTGAAAACCCTCACCAGCCTTCAAGTAAACATTCACAAAGTAACAATCGACATCCTTCAACCTGAGGGCTGCAACTTGATAACCAGCACCGGCCTTGACAAAATGATGGACACACCTCAGGTTCAAGTGTTTGCGGAAACAAATGGCCAATCCCCCTGAGGTACCTCCCTTGCCTGTGGGATGGCCCGGGATGCTGAAAACACCATAGCCATGAAACCCGAGCTGGGCATCGATAAGATCAGGCTGTTCCGGCGAAAGATGTGTTTCCTGTAGCAACAAGATGGACGCCTTATGTTGAGCAATCCATGGGCACAGGTCCTTCCTCCAAGAAGTTATGTTGGCACTAATCACACGCAGGTCTGCTCTCAATTTTGGTGTCGACAGATTGGAAAGGGCATCGTCAATAGCCCAACAAGCCACACTCCTAGGCACATCCCCCGCCTGAGTTTCAATGGCGAGCTCAGCGGCCCTCCAAACGAAAGTGCCCTCCTGCATGAGACCTTGTTGCTCCGTCACCTCCACCGCATCAAGCAGGGCACCCTCATCCTGTGATAGGACAGCCTGTTTGACGTTTAAAAGCGCAGTTTGTTGGGCCATTTTCCGAGCGCAGCCTGCAGGGCGCACATCGGGTTTTACTTCTGCCAACTTATGCACCTGCGCACCATCGGCTGAGCACGCCGGTGCTTTCGTGCCTGCACCTGGTCCCCCAGGACCCCGGGCCAGCGACCCCACCAACTCCTCACACAAACTCCACTTCATGGCAAAAGCCTCCTCCTCCTGGGTCCTGGGGGCTCCCTGCACGGAACAACGGGGCTCTATTGCAGAATCAAAACCGCTGGTAGGAAATTCACTCGAATTGGAGTAATGGTAGGCCCTGGCAGCTGACTTAACAAGCGGAACCCTGCTATCAGCATCCCAGGCCTGAGATACACCGGCGCTCACATTCCCAACACCATGACCAAAACCCCGGCTGTGGCTCTGAACCTCAAGAAAGGCCTCGGCCAACCTTCGGCGCCTGTGCCATCTTCTCCGCGCTCGCCTGGACTGGGGCGGCTGCGAAAGCGACATTGGGGCCGACCCTTGGTTGAATGGCTTCTGGGCGATTACGGCAGACGTTGGGACAGCTGGGGCTTCAACATCAACCTGAGATCCCAGCCGAGGCCCCCCAAAATCCGAAGAAAGGAACTCAGAACCAAAAAACCTCGGCCCCGACAGGTCAGGACAGGGACGTCCCAACGGAAGCGCCCCACCTTTACCTTTGCTGGCCCCGGCATGCCAGGCAAGGATGCACCACTGGCAGAAGTTGTTCAACTGATGCACCGCCAAACGAACCTCCGTACCTGGGTTGTTTTCTGCAACGTTGCCGCATGCTCTCACAAAAGCCTGAACCTCTGGCACATGAAGGGCACCTAGGACCTTGCCACTTCCACACGCGCACAGCTCGGGCCCTGGGAGGTCCTGTGAACAAACTCCAGCCGAAAACCGATGCTGGCGGAGGTCCAGCCCGCTTGACTCCAAATTGAGGTTCGAATTGAGGTTCGGGCCCTCCGCATTGAGGGAAGCACATGGGTAAGGGCCAGGAATGATACCAACAACGAAAGGCTCCGGCCTCCCTTGCACTCCAGAGGATTCGGCGTGATAGCTGGCCGCACAGCTTGGGGCTGTCACGGCCTGGCCAACACAAAAGGTGCACAAGTCATACACAGCGGCATGCACCCCCCGGGGGCTCACATTTCTTGCGACAGCCAACGGGGATGCACAAAGCTCACAACGCGGTATCGGGCATGCAACGGAGTTCTCCAAGCTAGCAAATTCAATGGACTGCGCCCAATGCTGACCACTCTCTTGCCTCAAGCTGCCGAGCGAAACGGACTTGTCCGAAATGACATACGGCTCGGCATACTGAGTGTAGGGCCCGAACGCATCAAGCTGGATTGACGCAGGCGGCTGCTGAAAATCACTGTCCAATACATCGCCAGACAAAGCAACGGGTTCCTCCGCGTCATTGTCTAGCTCATTGCACAGCTGGAGCCGGGATTTAAGGGCTGAAGGCAGGCTATAATCAAGGAAATGCACAGGTTTGTCACAGCTTGGATCTGCAAACACAGCACTCCCCACCGACGCAAGACGGCCTACAACCCCTATCCCCGATCCCTAACCCTGCTGGGCACGACCCCGACTGCGAGACCGGTCCTTGCCTTCACCTGCAGGCATGGCCTCACCAGCCTGTCCCGGCCCTGTGGGAGCCTCCGGCTCTTGGGCTGGCAATGGCTTCGCTGCCGGCGCCTCAGTACGCCTGCGCTTCACAGCCTCCTCCAGCGCATCAATCACCCTCTGCTTGTAGTCATCAAGCTGGTCTACATCCATAGCCTCAACCTGCTTGGCAAGAGACTCTGTTGCCTCGGGCAAGGCCTCGGGAGTAGGAACAGCAGCAACAGACGACTGAAGCTCGAGCTGCAAGGAAGACACCAACTTCTGCCGTGCCTCCAAGGTTTCATTAATGACTTTCATGTCTGCAAGCATGCTGGTGAAAAGCTCCTTATGCTTATCCAAGCGCAACTGCAAAGAAGACTTCTTGAAGATAAGCTCTCGCAGCTCAGTTGTTGCAACCTTAAACTGTTTGCTCTTTTCACTCATCAGTTCCTGTGCTGTTGGAGGCTTTTCAGGGGGATCCTCAACAAGCTTGCGGATGTCAGCAGGCAGGGAACTCATGTGCTGTTTGCACAATGCAGTCAAATCAGGCTGCGGCTCCTCAGGGGCCTTGATGCCCAGCTGAATGAGAAGCGCCCGCTGTTCATCACTCGCAGAAGCAAACAATGCCTTTGCTGTTTCTACACGCACAGCCTCAGCTTCAGCACCGCCACTGGCACCATGTCCCTTGCCCGAGCCCCCTTTCCATGGCCTCACGCCTTCCTGCTTCGACTGGTTGCCCTTTCCTCCCAGCCCCGGCGGGGAAGCTGGAGGTCGCGGCTGCCAGCCAGCCAACTCGATGGCCTGCTGCGCCGGCCCAGGGAGAGAGTCCCACACAGTCACCAGAGCCCTCTGCGCGGCCCCCACAGGAGCGTTGCCTGCACGGTCCTTTGTGGCCTTGGGGCCCTTGTTCTTCCACACACGGGCCTGTTCACTTCGGTTCGCCCAGTCAGCACCTGCAATTGCATTGGGCTGCTGTGGCTTCGGCTTCGGCCACTGGCAACCACACTTCTGGCAAAAAGGATTCGCCCCGACACGATCCTGAAAGATCCAGCTGCTCGGCCCACACTTCTTGCAAACAAAATAGGCACGAGTCATGCCTGCCTTCTCTGCTCGGGTGCGATTGCTGCCGCTCTTCAAGAAAACTGTACTGCAAGAAAAGTATGGCAACAAAACTAAGGGCGTTTTCGCAAGCAAGGCCCTCAAAACAAAGTTCCCTTTTTCAAGAAAATCAAGCGGACTGTGCAAGCAAGATTGTTCAAGTGTTCAAGGGAAATGCAATGGCTCGACTACGCGCTTCAGTGTCGGCCCTGAGCCTCCACTGGAAGAGACCGCTACCCCGCCCAACCCTTGCTGGACAGCCAGCCTACGACCTTTACGGTTGCGGTTTGGGCCCGGTAGAGACCTCTAGGAAAGTAGGCCCCAAGGCTGGCCACGACGGCACTGCGTGCAGCGTTTTGAGCCACAACTTGAGCCAAAATGGCTACGGTAGGTGAATTTTACGTCTGCACGCTGCGAGGCGTAGCCACCCGAAGGGGCTGAGGTTAGAGGGTGAAACATACAAACTACAAACTCTGCACAGTGAGACTACCGGTACTAGCCCTCACTTCCCTCAGACATTTGTCGAGGCCGAAATCCATGCCCTCAGACCGTGGTCGAGGCCGAAATTCCCTCAGGTCTTGCCGAGGCCGAACTTCCTTCATTTGCACCCCTCAGACCAGAGTCGAGGCCGAAACTTCCTCAGGCAGCACGCCGAGGCGGTATTTCTTGAGTCGGTTGGTGCTTCTCAGACCACTAGCCGTGTTTCTTGTCTGGGCTACGCTGCTCACTCATCCGCTTCGTCATACGGCATGCCCAACGTGATTTTCTGGATCTCTCCTGCCGGTACTGCAAGTAGGGTTCCATCCCATCCTCGTTTGCAATCCCGGCATCCAGTAGGTGCTGGGCAAAAGGCCCGACATTGCCCACGCACGCCATCCAAAGCGCGCTGGCCTTTCCGTCGTACGTTCTGACCAATCCACGTATGGTTGCCAGTAGCTCCTCGTCATATTTCTCCAGGATGCGTACGAGGCCGCATGATAGCTTGTATTTCTCCTCCTGCAGCGTCGACCACTCAGCCGTGTCAAAGAACACTGCCCGTGGTAGCGATCCTGACATCGGGTCGCGCCCAACGTTGCTCACCGTGATATCCGATAGAGCAACCCCTTGCATGGTCAACCATGACGTTATAGCCACCAGGTAAAACAGGGACTGTCTGAGGACCCTGGCTTCTTGACGATGTTCCTGCCACCATGGGTTGAACAGTTCTGCTCTGCGGATGATACTTCCATAAAAGTAGTGGTGGTAGTGGCCCTCCACCGCCTCGTCGAAAAGGACTTTAATCCATCCTGCCCACAGGGTCCTGGTCACCAGGGTGGGGAATTGTTCCCCGTACCCTGCTTCGTTGCCAAAGCTCCGGGGTTCCGTCGCAAGTTTCATGACCCACAGCCGATCCAGAGCATATCCTCTTCGAGTACGCCCAGCTCCTATAAAGGGAAGCACTCTTGGCTGTAAGCTTTGCCCCGTCGTTGGATTGCGTACCAATTGGACCTCCCCGATCCAATGGAGCGCTGTCCTTGGCCGCTGCTGGTTCTGCAGTTTGTGCACCACAAGGTGCACTGGCTTTTCTTGCCCCGTTGCTTCCTCTGGCTCCTGTCCCTCAGCTTCCCGCGAGGCCATGTTGTGGGCACCTGGTCCTTCTGCCAGCGTGACTGTACGAGGCTGGCTTTCGTCTTCCTCTTCATCAACACCCTCAGCTTGGTGCGAGGCCGCACTTTCTTCTCCTCTCTCCCTTAGGCGTACCGGACCCGCAGGAGGTTCCGAAGCACTCGCCTCGTCCCTATCCCAAGTCTGTTCCGGGTGTCTGGCCTGTCGAAGCGGGGAACGGTCTCGCATGGGCTCATCCTGCTGCTTGTGCTTGCCTTTGCCTTTGCCTTTGTCCGGCCGATTCCTGAGCCAGGATGGCAATCGGGACCCTTGTCTCCTCATCGTCGCGTCCGTTTTCCATTGCCTCATAGTTCCAGACCTGTCGTTTCCCTCAGCGATGCCGAATGCACGCAGCACCGCGAGGCCGAAAGTATCCCTCAGCAAAGCGAGGCCGGAAACACCCAGTCGCTATTCCCCGTGCGAGGCCCACACCCTCAGCTACGAGGCCGAAAACCCTGTCTCTTTGCTCCAAACGGCTGCGTAATTACTGCGTTCCCTCAGCTTGGCGAGGCCTAACAAACAGTGACATCTTTTGCTGTGCACTGGCTTGGGGCTTAGCTTTGGCGTGTTTTCCACCAAACTGAACGCGAGGCTGTTGAAACTGGACGTGGCTCATACTACCACCATTGACAAGGGTTTGCGCTTGGGTAGCCAGCTTGCCCTGGGAAGTCCGCGATTTGCACTCACCCGCCAGGCTTTTATTGCACCTCTGGCTAACCGGCGCATGTGTTCTGTCACACTTTGCGCAAACCCATCGGATCCCCAAATTCACCATATTATGGGAGGGGTGGATTCCCCACTCTTCCCGCACACGCGCCTCCGGCTGGTTGACGCAGTACTGCTCCAATACCACCTCCAAGTTCGTGAGGGTTTGTTGTACATACAAACCACACAGTCGGCATTTCAGGGTTAAATTCCGGGGGTGTTCGCTGCCCTTCTCCCATTGATGCCCACGCTCCGGGTTGTCAAGCAACTGCCAAAGCCGCTGGCGTTTGTTGAGTTTGGCTCCGCCATGCTCTTTTTTGCATCCCTCAGCTTTCTGCGAGGCTTCCATCTTCTCTTTGTAATGCGCATGGTCCAGGATGAAGGGGAAGTCTGCTTCTTTGCGCTTCCGCAATATGTGGGCTGCGCGTGCACCGTACGCCAGGGAAAGTGTGCGCACCACATTGTCCAACTCTTTGACACGCCTCTTGTGCGCTGGGCTGTAAGCAGCCGCCGCCACTGCTCCACATACTTTGTCTGCCATGTCATTCGCTGCACGTCGCCACAACGTGCCCGGCCCCATCTTCGCCAGGAATTCCTCTTCAGTTTTGTGGGACGGGACCCATGTTGCCTTGATACGCTTCCTGTCATTCCACACTTTGCTCCATTCCAGGTCATCCTCCGGCGGTTGTGTTTTTTGTAGCACTTGGACTGCCGGCTTGCAATCCATAGTGACATCAATCAGATCCTCCGTGTGCTCCATTAGTCGGAAAAGTGCACGGCGCTCCATGTCCACCACCGGCTGCCACGGGTAGACCAGCTCTGTAATCCGTCCGACTTCCACCAGCACACCTTTTGTCCAGGACATAGCCACCACTGCGAGGGCTGATGTTTGTACACGTGGGTCTATTCCTCCTGGACCTCCACTTGCGTCAGTGGCGAAGATCAAGCCTTCCGCTTCCACTTTTGCATCTGCTGCGAAGCATCCTTGGTAGCGCAGACCTAAAAGGTGTTCCGGCGGCTTCGGGTGCCACACCGCCGGCTTTGGCAGGAGTGCCCTTGTCCACAGACACTCCCATGGGTATTTGTGGCGCAAGTATTCCTGGAGCTTGGGTTCTTTGAACCCTTGTTCACGCCAGTAAGGACATTCTTTGAGGACATGCTCCAGAGTTGCTGGCATTTGGCACTTCTTCCACCATCCAGGCTTGGACTCCGTGATGACGCCCGCGTGCCACACTGACTTTATACCTTCCATAAGGCCTGGGCTTAGGCCTCCCATCTTCGTCAGCTTGTGATGCGGCGTCCAATCCAGCCCCTCTTGGGCACCAGCGCCACCTGCCTGTCGCGCTATTGCAGCCCGTTTCTGTTCCTCCAGGAATCCCTCAAGCCATTTGTAGGCGAGGCTACCCATGCGTGGCTGGGTCCAATCAACGTTGAGGACACTTCCTCTCTTCCATTTGCCTGGGTCACTGGCATCCACCTTCAGATCCATTAAGTACGCCATGGTTGCTGCCATCGGTCCCGTGACCAGTGGCCAGTGGTGTTTGGCCGCACTCAACCTCTTCCAAGTGGTTTTCCAGGCCAAGTCAAAGTGGGCTTTTCCGCCACCAATCCATGCACGGAAAACTTTAGCCACCACCTTGAAATGCTGCTTGTGGATTGTGCTCTTCGGATCCTGGCATTTCTTGGCTCCCATGTCCAAAATGGTTTCCAAACTACCAAGCTTGTATTTGCCCAGGTGTTTTCCAACCACTGTACGGAGCCATTTCATTCTTTTGGGTGATACCCCCACAGATGGGTGCCCCCACAGAGCCACGGATGTGATCGCAGCCTTAACCACGCGGAGTTTAGTGCTGGGCGGCGGCCCCAGCCTGGACAGCTTGCTTTGTCGTGCGTGTGCTTTTTTCGCCCGCGTGGCCGACGTCACCAAGCGACGCTTTCTCCCACCTGTACTGTCGACGCCCAAGTCACGCATCACGTCGTACACTTGCGGCTCATGCGGTAACAGTAGTCCTCGCAGGTGCTTGCTCGCCTGGGTACTGCTGGCTACAAACCCTGTCTTCTTGGATGAAATCGTGAAACCATTGGCGTCCATCCCGTCCTTTAAGCTGCGGTAGACTCGTATCGCACTATCCGCCGCTTGTTTAAAGGATTTATGCTGGATGTCAATTGAGACATCATCCAACCAACAATCCACATTTGTCACATCTCTTCGCCTTTGGATCTTATCAATCACCGGGTGCAATGCCACCTTTGCCAACGATGGCGCCGCTGGGCAACCCGCTTGCACGCCATTCGTAGCTCTGATGCCTGCCGATAGCACCCCATCCGCCACCAAATATCTGGCACCCATGTACACTTCCAGTGCCATCTTCAGGATTAGCGGTGGATATTGCAGGGCCGTTGCTGCCGTAATCAGTTGCTGAAATTGGATGGTATCGAAAAAGGACTCAAGGTCCACAAAGAGTGACACCACATGCACACCATTTGTCTTCGCCACCTCATTTCGCAGCAGTCTGCCTACGGCCACGTCCAAGCAGCAACTGCCTGGGACTGCCTTGTCGTACGTGGCATTTTTGGCATAGCCTGCCTGCCAAGTACTTACCAAATCCCATCGCAACCGGACCCAGGTCCTGTACAGGATGTGTAGCAAGGCGATTGGTCTTTCCCGGGTCAGATTCTTCGGCAGCATTGCTATAAGGGAGACTGTCATTTGCTGCGGCCATGCTGCCTTGGCCTCACATTCATGGTAGAAGGACACAACGGCTTCAACTGCTTTGTCGTCCATGGCCTGCAAATGGTCAATCCTCCAGCCATCCGGCCCCGGGCTCTTTAGTGCCAGTTTTTTGATCCTTGCCTTGACCTCTACAGGGTTCAGCGGCTCCACGCTGGCCGCTTGTTTTTTGGCTGCATCCTCAAGCTCCGTCATGAGCGAGGCCGATTTTGCCAACGGCTGGCCCTTCGTCCACACTGCCGCCCAGTGGTCTCGGCGAATGTGTGGCCGTTCCAGCATGTCATATTCCATGTAGGGTCTTTGTACCACTTGTTCTTCTTTTCGCAAGGCATTGTATAATGGTCGCATGCCCTTTTCCATGGCCTTGCTGAGCCATTGCTTGTACTGGTGGGCTGTCTCCTCCATATCCGCCTTTCTCGCGTAGCATTGCTGTTCGTCGATGCGCTTCAGAACAAGTCTAGCGTTCGTACCCCGGCCCAGGATACTCACGAGCATATCCTCCTGGTTCTGCGCATCACCCTCGTAATACTCGCCGAGCCTGCGTTGGACCAGACGCGCCACCGGATGCGCATCGCCATGATGTCTGCCTTGTTTGACCCATTGTTGGACCCGGTTCCAAAAGGCCGCCCTCTTGCCTGTCCAGACAACGTTCTCCGGGTTGTTGACCACCAATTTCTTCCGGACAATCTCCGATTTAACACCCATACCGTCGATTCGGCCTGTGATCGACCTCTCCACACCGGCACTCAGGTGAGCGAATGTCTCACTGAGCTCATCTTCCATCTTGGGTTCATCCAAGATGTTGATGGTCTGTGTGTTTTGAACTGGTTCGTATTCCACAGTCTCCGTCACCAGTGCTCCCGCCTTCTTCATCTGGGGAACATCAGGGCTACTACACGGTTGGGCTACCCTCCAATGCATCGCAGCATGAGGCCGAAAAGGGGTTTCCCAATCCGTTTTCACTTGCAGGATGGGCACCAAGCATTTCGCAACCAGCCCGTAATCGATTTCGTCCGATCCTTGGGCCGTTGGTTCCCCCACTCCAACAAATGCACCACCAACTTCTGTCGCCATAGTTGTGCCCCTCATGGTATCCTGGGTTTCATTCCAATCTCCTAACACCATGTATGGCACTTTGCAGCCTTTGAGGAAGGCTATCAGTCTCGCCAGTACCTGGACATTGTTTGGAGCCTGGAATCCGACTCCGCTCTCCAAATACAGGCTGACGATGATCAAATCCCAGCCTTTGTTTCGCATGGCACATGCCAGGAAGCCCGCGGGTCCTGAACCAAACTCAGCAAGGTATCGCAGGTTCCTGTGTCGGGGTGCCGCCACTGCCAGGCCTCCTTGCACACCCTTAATTTTTGTACTGCCAGGCATGCCAATGAAGGTATACCCCATATCCTGGCAATGGCTCATGGCTTGCTGGATACCCTCTGTCCTGAGATGGGTTTCCTGCAGCACCACCAGGTCCGGTCCTAGCTCGTGTATCCATGCCGCAATGGGTTTTCTCCAGCTGGTGATGTTAGCCGCAGTAATCCTGATACATGCGGCCGTATCCCCTTGGCGATACCCCCTGGCCACGTCTTCCAGGATCCATTTGGCATATTGTGCATCCTTCTCCACAAAGGAACGGAGCACTTCGTGGCATGCTCGTTGTTGCAGCGGGTTTAGATCTTGCTCTTCCAGTTTTTCAATGGCTTCGAGTGCGGTAGCCTCACTGGGAGCATCATATTGACCCACCACTTGGCATAGCTTGTGCCACTCCTGTGGCAGTTCCTTTGGTGGCTCTTTTGGTGTCGCGTTACGCCTCTTGGTCTTTTGTTTGCCTCTGTGACCCTCAGCGCATTGCGAGGCCGAAAACCTTATTTCCTCAGCGCCATGCGAGGCCTTCGTGTTCTCCCCTCTTTCCGCTGCCGGGTCTCCTCTCTGCGTTTTGCCTCCCTCAGCTTCTCGCGAGGCCGAATGCTCACCTTCCTCTTCGATGTCCTCCCATGTCATATGGAAGTATCTGGGCCCTGTGACCGTCCAACTGCTTTCTACTGTTCGGACAGGCTCCGGACCTTTCGTGACTGGACTCCAGCCCTCTTGGCTGTCTTCCACTGTGCTGTTTGTACTAGGCACATGGGTACTAGACACAGCTTGACTGCCTTCCCCATGCGCCTGTGGCCATACAATGTCCCCGTGACACTGCTTTCGGCCACCACCAAAAGTGTAAACAGAGTCTCCCCATTGAGACTCCTCAGACTGTCTTGCTTGCTTCTTTTGGCTGTTCGGACCAGGAGCTGCCCTGAGGTGTCGGCCCCTCCGCTCCTGTCCCAGCCTGAGGTTTCACTCGCCATGGGCACGCGCCGGCGAGCGTTCGCGCCCCGTCGGCGTTGCCCTGACTGACACATCTCGAGACATGCGCATCGGCCCATATATGCCAAGTTCAACTGGCATGCCCGGCTCTCTTTGTCCCAAGACTCCCGTCCAGTCTGTCTCCACGACCTTGACCGCCATCCTCGTTTTGAGCGCCTCTGCTTGCTCCTCAGACAGGATGATCCCTTCCTTTTCCAGGTAGGCCGCGACGTCCTTGTATGGCGAGTCCTCTTCATCTTTCACGCAGGCTTGGACCTTCTTCTGTGCTTCCGCTACCTCCAGCTCCGTGGTCTGGATGGCCTGGCTGACTTGCGCAAGCTGCTTCATGGCCTGCTCGAACTCGCTCTTGATCTTCTCCGTTTTGTCTTGAAGCCGGACTTTCTTCTCAATGAGGGATCTCAGCTTGTTTGTCGTCCGTCTATATGTACCAACATGGCGGCTGAGCTCCTGTTTGGGCGTCTCGTCTTCGGGCTTGTAGTCCCCCGGCGGGGGAATACCCGCTGCTCTGAGCAGCCTTTGCACTGCGGGCTCAGCTCCTTGCCACACCGCTTCAATGGCCGCATGGTACTCCTTTTGCGTCATGCTTTCGGCTTGCGATCCACTTCCTGGTAGTCCCGGGGGCCAAATGGGCCCCGGCTCCATCGTCCGCGGCTTCCATCCTGCTTCTTCGATGGCCTTCTTTGCCTCCATAGAAAGCGTACCCCACGCCTTCGTGAGGGCTTGGTCGGCCATCCCTTCTTTGTTCTTGGCATGTCTTGTCCACCATGTAGCGTCTTCCTTTGGCCATTGCCACTTCTTACGCTGGCTTGACCATGCTCGCTCACGGTAGGTGGCCTTTTTCCACGCCTTTCCGCAATGCCAGCAGTTCGGGTTGTAGTACAAGTCTTCATTCCAGACCCAGCCCACCTCACAGTGGGCACACACAGTACAATGCTTCCCCATGACTGCTGCAGCCTGATGCCAGTCCCACCAGCACCTCAGCAATGCGAGGCCGGAAGATTAGTGAGGCCGAACTTTATGTGTCCTCAGCCGGAGCGAGGCCGAAACTGGCCACTCCCTCTGCCGAAGCGAGGCCGAAAACACACCCTCTGCCGAAGCGAGGCCGAAAAGTTCCCTCAGCACTTGGCGAGGCCGTACTCAGGCAGCTATGTTGCTTGCGGCCGACTACCAAGCAAACACAGTGGTTTCGGTTCGAGTCCTGTGGGAGCCCACCCTTAGGTACAGTCTCCAGGCAACAGCACTCCCTACCTGAGCACCCCACCGGGGTTGAGCCGAAACTTGAGCCAAGGTGAATTTTACGTCTGCACGCTGCGAGGCGTAGCCACCCGAAGGGGCTGTGGGTTCAAGTGAAACAAAAGCTTACTAAAACTGTGGGGTGAAACTGCCGGTAAGTTCCCCCTCTCATTCCTTGTCCTCGGTTTTGACGTACCGCTACCCTCAACCGAAGTGAGGCCGGAATGTCGTTTTGACCAAGTCGTTGCCATTGGCTTGAAGACTTTGGCCAAGGCAAATTGCCTGTATGCTTGCACATTCTCTGTGTTGTCTATTCGGGAGGTGATCCATGCCCTCGTTCGTGGAGGCCGCTATCCCTCAACCGAATGGAGGTCATTCCTGTAGACCCAGATGCTCGTTCTACGAGTCTCATTGCATGTCCTGAGTGCTTCCATCCACACCCCTCAACCGTAGTGAGGCCGGACATGTCTTCAAACCAGGTCATGGCCCAAGGCTTCATGGACTCTGGTTACGGTGGCTGCCTCTTGCATGCACAGGGCATACTTCCTGTGGCTTTTGCCGGGAGGTGATCCATGCCCTCCGATTCTCAGAGGCCGCTATCCCTCTACCGGCGGGGTGGTCAATCCCCATACATAGACCGTTCCGATTGAGGCCCAATTCTGCACTTTCTCGTCATCTCACCTTGACGGATCCATGCCCTCGATTCACACATCTCCAACACGAGCCAAGCAGGAGGAACAGGTGAAGTACCTGCCCAAACATACCCCTTTTTAGGCTGGAGGACGCTAAGCGACCGAAATCGCCGCTACGCACCGGTGACCCCACGCCACACACCTTCAACAGGTGGCCGGTACAGGCGCCTGACAGGGGGCCGGGCAAGGTGCCGACTACCAGGTCAAACCCACCCTGCCTGTGAGGATATTATGTACGAGGCCGCTATCCATTGTGAGACTTGACATTCTCCAATCCAGCCGTAGCCATTGTTCCAAAGACAGTCGGCTGGCTCTCTTGTTTGCCACCAAAACTCCATACTCTCACTTGGGAGTCGATTACCCTCAACCGAAGTGAGGCCCACTCTGCAACCACGGGTTAGCTGCATGCTTGGTCCTTGTGGGCATTTCTGAAAGCAGTGACAACGAATCCTTCACGGAGTACGTCCCGGCTAATCCAGGGTTCTCAGCAGCTCCGGTGTTCTCGCACTTACTAACCGTGCCTTGCTGTTCTCCCCAGAATCGCCCTGGCTTTCTCGCACTTACTCACCAGTCGACGTATTCCTCACCACAAAGTTCACTGCCATTGGGACTCGAGGCTTCTCCAGTGCAATGCTGGTACCTGCTCTTTGCTGGCCTCCATGCCTGGCCAGTTTCCTTTATCCATATTCTGGAGTTTGCTCTTTCCATATCTCACATTCCCTCAGACCTAAGTCGAGGCCGAATGATTGCTTTGTGTGATTGAGCACTGCTGGGCTGCGGTTGTCTTCTATCAATTGCTCCGACACACCGGCACCGCGGAGTCTATGCTTCAAGCTCTTGACCGCTTTGCACCCAGTAGCATCAGCCGTCCAAGCTGCATGCAGTGCTTCCAGAGTCTCCAGGACTCAATTCCGGCAGACCATTCATTCCAGTGCCCGGTCTGCCCATTCCATGTCATGCTCGCAATTATCAGTCCCTCTTGTGCCCATGCGGCATCTTTTCCAGGAACTGCTTGTCATCATTCTTCCCTCAGCTGAAGCGAGGCCGGAACTTCATGCACCGTTCTTCATCAGCGAGGCGTTTTCGCAACCCTTCTGTTGTTCCCTCAGCCGTGGCGAGGCCGAACCATCCATTCCCTTAGCCCGGCGAGGCCGAACCTTTGCTCCAGCATAGCGAGGCCGAAACTGCCCTTGCATAGCCTCACATGGCATCTCCGCTGGTTTCACGGGTTCTGAAAGCATTGTTCTGCGAGGGTATGTTGATCACCCTCATTCCGGCAAGCTAAGCCTGCATTCGGGTTTGCCCTCACATGGCCCTTAGTGGCGAGGCTGTGCTCGCAATTCAATCCACTTCCACTTGCCTGGTTACTGGCCGGCGACATTCCATCACCTCAAAGGAGCATCCATTCCTCATCATCTTCCGACAAGGCCAGCATCCTTCTCGACACATCAGGGCCATACACCATTATCACCAGCCTTCCCAGGTATCTGATTACACGTCCGCTGCCATCAATCATCAGGGATGGGTCTGTGGGATCGACATAGAAATCGATGTTCCAAAGTCTCGCATCTTCACAGCATCGGAAGTTCCGGAGCTGCAAGTGGAGGTTAGCTGCATTCAGGCTTCTTTGGACATTCCAATTCCCACAGCTGCCCCAGGCTATGTTGCCTCTCCTGGTGCGACGGACAAAGTGGATACGATATGACTGCGACAGTTCCAGGAAGAGTCCTTCACTACGCCCCTGGTGTGACCATGCAAATACACAGCATGCAATTGCCGGCATGGTCCGTCGCTCTCCGTCTGCCTTGCAGCAAGTCTCTTTGGCGTGTGGCACACTGTCCAGGGCACAGTGGACGGCCACTTTGGTCGCCGATAGCCCACGGGCGGAATTCTGGGGTTGAGACGGGGCCCTGTTCCACCAAAGGAAGTTAAGGCCTCGGAACCCGATTCGCTCGCACAGGTCTGCTATCTTCTTGCACCTCAGTTCCAGGAGGTGTTTCCCTGAATGGTAGTGAGGCCGAACTATGTTGTCCCTCCGAAGCGAGGCCGAAGACTTTCCACAATCCTCAGCTCAGGCGAGGCCGACAACACCCTCAGCAGCGAGGTCGAAAGTTCCCTCAGCACTCGGCGAGGCCGTACACAGGCAGCTATGTGGCTGGCAGAACTACCGAGCAAACACAGTGGTTTCGGTTTGAGTCCTGTTGGAGCCCACCCTTAGGTACAGCCTCCAGGCCACCGATCCGCTCACTACCTGCGCACCCCACCGGGGTTGAGCCGAGACTTGAGCCAGGTGAATTTTACGTCTGCACGCTGCGAGGCGTAGCCACCCGAAGGGGCTGTGGGTTCAAGTGAAACAAAAGCTTACTAAAACTGTGGGGTGAAACTGCCGGTAAGTTCCCCCTCTCATTCCTTGTCCTCGGTTTTGACGTACCGCTACCCTCAACCGAAGTGAGGCCGGAATGTCGTTTTGACCAAGTCGTTGCCATTGGCTTGAAGACTTTGGCCAAGGCAAATTGCCTGTATGCTTGCACATTCTCTGTGTTGTCTATTCGGGAGGTGATCCATGCCCTCGTTCGTGGAGGCCGCTATCCCTCAACCGAATGGAGGTCATTCCTGTAGACCCAGATGCTCGTTCTACGAGTCTCATTGCATGTCCTGAGTGCTTCCATCCACACCCCTCAACCGTAGTGAGGCCGGACATGTCTTCAAACCAGGTCATGGCCCAAGGCTTCATGGACTCTGGTTACGGTGGCTGCCTCTTGATGCACAGGGCATACTTCCTGTGGCTTTTGCCGGGAGGTGATCCATGCCCTCCGATTCTCAGAGGCCGCTATCCCTCTACCGGCGGGGTGGTCAATCCCCATACATAGACCGTTCCGATTGAGGCCCAATTCTGCACTTTCTCGTCATCTCACCTTGACGGATCCATGCCCTCGATTCACACATCTCCAACACGAGCCAAGCAGGAGGAACAGGTGAAGTACCTGCCCAAACATACCCCTTTTTAGGCTGGAGGACGCTAAGCGACCGAAATCGCCGCTACGCACCGGTGACCCCACGCCACACACCTTCAACAGGTGGCCGGTACAGGCGCCTGACAGGGGGCCGGGCAAGGTGCCGACTACCAGGTCAAACCCACCCTGCCTGTGAGGATATTATGTACGAGGCCGCTATCCATTGTGAGACTTGACATTCTCCAATCCAGCCGTAGCCATTGTTCCAAAGACAGTCGGCTGGCTCTCTTGTTTGCCACCAAAACTCCATACTCTCACTTGGGAGTCGATTACCCTCAACCGAAGTGAGGCCCACTCTGCAACCACGGGTTAGCTGCATGCTTGGTCCTTGTGGGCATTTCTGAAAGCAGTGACAACGAATCCTTCACGGAGTACGTCCCGGCTAATCCAGGGTTCTCAGCAGCTCCGGTGTTCTCGCACTTACTAACCGTGCCTTGCTGTTCTCCCCAGAATCGCCCTGGCTTTCTCGCACTTACTCACCAGTCGACGTATTCCTCACCACAAAGTTCACTGCCATTGGGACTCGAGGCTTCTCCAGTGCAATGCTGGTACCTGCTCTTTGCTGGCCTCCATGCCTGGCCAGTTTCCTTTATCCATATTCTGGAGTTTGCTCTTTCCATATCTCACATTCCCTCAGACCTAAGTCGAGGCCGAACAGGTGAATTTTACGTCTGCACGCTGCGAGGCGTAGCCACCCGAAGGGGCTGAGGTTAGTGGGTGAAACATACAAGCTACAACTCTGCACAGTGAGACTACCGGTACTAGCCCTCACTTTCCTCAGACATTTGTCGAGGCTGAAATCCAGTCCCTCAGACCGTGGTCGAGGCCGAAATTCCCTCAGGTCATGCCGAGGCCGAACTTCCCTCTCTGGCACCCCTCAGACCGAAGTCGAGGCCGAAACTCCTCAGGCAGCACGCCGAGGCGGTATTTTGATTCGGTTTGTTGGTGCCTCTCTGACCACTATCCATGTTTCTTGTCTGCTCTGCGCTGCTCACTCATCAGCTTCTCATACGGCATGCCCAACGTGATTCTCTGGATCTCCGTTGCCGGAACCGAATGCAGGGTTCCATCCCATCCTCGTTTTGCAATTCCGGCATCCAACAGGTGCTGGGCAAATGGCCCGACATTGCCTACGCACGCCATCCAAAGCGCGCTGGCCTTGCCGTCGTACGTTCTGACCAATCCACGTATGGTTGCCAGTAGCTCCTCATCATATTTCTCCAGGAGGCGTACGAGGCCGCATGATATCTTGTATCTCTCCTCCTGCAGCGTCGTCCATTCCGCCGTGTCAAAGAACATTGCCCGCGGTAGCGATCCTGACATTGGGTCGCGCCCAACGTTGCTCACCGTGATATCCGATAGAGCAACTCCTTGCATGGTCAGCCATGACGTTATAGCCACCAGGTAAAACAGGGACTGTCTGAGGACCCCGGCTTCATGGCGATGTTCCTGCCACCATGTGTTGAACAGCTCTGCCCTGCGGATGATACTTCCATAGAGGTAGTGGTGGCAGTAACCCTCCACCGCTTCGTCGAAAAGGACTCCAATCCATCCTGCCCACAGGGTCCTGGTGACCAGGGTGGGGAATTGTTCCCCATACCCTGCTTCGTTGCCAAAGCTCTGGGGTTCCATTGCTAGTTTCATGACCCATAGCCGATCCAGAGCATATCCTCGTCGAGTGCGCCCCGCACCTATAAAGGGAAGCACCCTAGGCTGTAAGCTTTGCCCTGTCGTTGGGTTGCGGACCAATTGGACCTCCCCAAGCCAATGGAGCGCTGTCCTTGGCCTTTGCTGGTTCTGCAATTTATGCACCAAAAGGTGCACAGGCTTGACTTGCCCCATGGCTTGCCTTTTCTCCTTTCCCTCAGCTTCCTGCGAGGCCATATTGTGGGCACCCGGCCCTTCCGCCAGCGTGACTGTACGAGGCTGGCTTGCCTCTTGCTCTTCATCGTCACCCTCAGCTTGAGGCGAGGCCGTACTGTCTTCTCCTCTCTCCCGTAGGCGTACCGGACCCACCGGAGATTCCGAAGCTCTCTCCTCTTCACTATCCCAAGGCTGCTCCGGGTGTCTGGCCTGTCGAAGCGGGGACCGTTCACGGGGCTGATCCTTCTGCTTGTTCTTGCTTTTGCCCTTGCCTTTGTCCGGCCGATTCCTTAACCAGGATGGCAGTCGGGACCCTTGTCTCCTCATCGTAGCATCCGACTTCCATTGCCGCATCGCTACAGGCCCGCCTTGTCCGGCGATGACGCAAGCACGCGGCACCGCGAGGCCGAATTACACTCCCTCAGCAAAGCGAGGCCGTAAACACCAATTACAAGTCCCCGTTGCGAGGCCCTCACCCTCAGCTACGAGGCCGAAAAACCCTGCTCCTTGCACCAAACGGCTGCGGAATTACTGCGTTCCCTCAGCTTGGCGAGGCCTAACAAACAATGACATCTTCTGCTGTGCGCTGGCTTGGGTCTTAGCTTTGGCGTGTTTCCCACCAAACTGAACGCGAGGCTGCTGAAACTGGACGTTGCTCATACTTCCACCATTGACAAGGGTTTGCGCTTGGGTAGCCAGCTTGCCTTGAGAAGTCCGCGATTTGCACTCACCCGCCAGGCTTTTATTGCACTTCTGGCTGACCGGTGCATGTGTTCTGTCACACTTTGTGCAAACCCAACGGATTCCCAAATTCACCATATTATGGGAGGGGTGGATACCCCACTCTTCACGCACTCGCGCCTCCGGCTGGTTGACGCAGTACTGCTCCAAGACCACCTCCAAGTTCGTGAGGGTTTGTTGTACATACAACCCGCACAGTTGACATTTCAGTGTTAAATTCCGGGGGTGTTCGCTGCCCTTCTCCCATTGATGCCCGCGCTCCGGGTTTTTAAGCAACTGCCAAAGCCGCTGGCGTTTGTTGAGTTTGGCGCTGCCCTGCTCTTTTTTGCATCCCTCAGCTTTCTGCGAGGCTTCCATCTTCTCTTTGTAATGCGCATGGTCCAGGATGAAGGGGAAGTCTTCTTCTTTGCGCTTCCGCAATATGTGGGCTGCGCGTGCCCCGTACGCCAGGGAAAGTGTGCGCACCACATTGTCCAATTCTTTGACACGCCTCTTGTGCGCTGGGCTGTAAGCAGCCGCCGCCACTGCTCCACATACTTTGTCTGCCATGTCATTCGCTGCACGTCGCCACAACGTACCCGGCCCCATCTTCGCCAGGAATTCCTCTTCAGTTTTGTGGGACGGGACCCATGTTGCCTTGATACGTTTCCTGCCATTCCACACTTTGCTCCATTCCAGGTCATCCTCCGGCGGTTGTGTTTTTTGTAGCACTTGGACTGCCGGCTTGCAATCCATAGTGACATCAATCAGATCCTCCGTGTGCTCCATTAGTCGGAAAAGTGCACGACGCTCCATGTCCACCACCGGCTGCCACGGGTAGACCAGCTCTGTGATCCGCCCGACTTCCACCAGGACATCGTTTGTCCAGGACATAGCCACCACTGCAAGGGCTGATGTTTGTACGCGTGGGTCTATTCCTCCTGGACCTCCACTTGCGTCAGTGGCGAAGATCAAGCCTTCCGCTTCCACTTTACAGCAGCTGCAAAGCATCCTTGGTATCGCAGACCTAAAAGGTGTTCCGGCGGCTTCGGGTGCCACACCGCCGGCTTTGGCAGGAGTGCCCTTGTCCACAAACACTCCCATGGGTATTTGTGACGCAAGTAGTCCTGGAGCTTGGGTTCTTTGAACCCTTGTTCACGCCAGTAAGGACATTCCTTGAGGACATGCTCCAGAGTTGCCGGCATTTGGCACTTCTTGCACCATCCTGGCTTGGTTTCCGTGATGACGCCCGCGTGCCACACTGACTTTATACCTTCCATAAGGCCTGGGCTTAGGCCTCCCAGCTTCGTCAGCTTGTGATGCGGCGTCCAATCCAGCCCCTCTTGGGCACCAGCGCCACCTGCCTGTCTCGCTATTGCAGCCCGTTTTTGTTCCTCCAGAAATCCCTCAAGCCAGTTGTAGGCGAGGCTACCCATGCGTGGCTGGGTCCAATCAACGTTGAGGACACTTCCTCTCTTCCATTTGCCTGGGTCGCTGGCATCCACCTTCAGATCCATTAAGTACGCCATGGTTGCTGCCATCGGCCCCGTGACCAGTGGCCAGTGGTGTTTGGCCGCACTCAACCTCTTCCAAGTGGTTTTCCAGGCCAATTCAAAGTGGGCTTTTCCTCCACCAATCCATGCACGGAAAACCTTGGCCACCACCTTGAAATGCTGCTTGTGGATTGTGCGCTTTGGATCCTGGCATTTCTTGGCTCCCATGTCCAAGATGGTTTCCAAACTCCCAAGCTTGTATTTACCCAGGTGTTTTCCTACCACGGTTCGGAGCCATTTCATTCTTTTAGGTGATACCCCCACAGAGGGATGCCCCCATAAAGCAACGGATGTGATCGCTGCCTTGACCACGCGGAGTTTAGTGCTGGGCGGCGGCCCCAGCCTGGACAGTTTGCTATGTCGCGCATGGGCTTTCTTGGCCCGCGTTGCCGACGTCACCAAGCGACGCTTTCGCCCCCCTGTACTGTCGACGCCCAAGTCACGCATCACGTCGTACACCTGTGGCTCATGAGGCAACAGGAGTTCTCGCAGGTGCTTGCTCGCCTGGGTACTGCTGGCCACAAACCCTGTCTTCTTGGATGAAATCGTGAAACCATTAGCGTCCATCCCGTCCTTTAAGCTGCGGTAGACTCGTATCGCACTATCCGCAACTTGTTTGAAGGACTTATGCTGGATGTCAATTGAGACATCATCCAACCAACAATCCACGTTTGCCACATCTCGTCGCCTTTGGATCTTATCTATCACCGGGTGCAATGCCACCTTTGCCAACGATGGCGCAGCTGGACACCCTGCTTGCACGCCATTCGTGGCTCTGATGCCTGCCGACAGCACCCCATCCGCCACCAAATATCTGGCACCCATGTACACTTCCAGTGCCATCTTCAGGATTAGCGGTGGATATTGCAGGGCCGTAGGTGAATTTTACGTCTGCACGCTGCGAGGCGTAGCCACCCGAAGGGGCCGTTGGTCAAGGTGAAACTAAACTAAAAATTACCTCGCTTGAGGTGTTGCGTTCTCAGCTAGGCCCTCTCTCAGCTGCAACCCTCAGCACTCGCGAGGCCGAACTTTGCCTTCCGCATGCATTGCTGTTGAGGCACTTGTTGTGGCATCAGCCTCCGTAAGTTTGGCAATCCCCACTCAGCACTGGATGTTCTGTTCGAGGCATATTTCCTCAGCGCATGCGAGGCCGCAAAGTGAAACACGTGAGGTATGAAAAACTGCTACTCCAGGTTCGTCCGCAGCTCCGGCTTTCTCGCACTTACTAACCGTGCCTTGCAGCCTCCCCCAAAGTAGCGTCACCCTGGCTTTCTCGCTCTTACTCACCAGTTGACCAATAATGCATCTCACGCGGTTGCTTCATGGTAAAACTGCAGCTCGAGGTCCCGGCGTTCTCGCTCTTACTAACCCGGACCGACACTGCAGAGAAGCATTGACTGTTGTTCCCTCAGCGGAGGCGAGGCCGAACAACCATTCCGCTGCATCAGCGCAGCCAGGCCCTCAGCTCCTCACTGAGCCAGGGCTCTCTTTAGACAGAGTTCCCCTGCTGGCAAGCCCTCTATCTCTTTGTGACCCCCGCGGTGCCACGTATAAGCAGCTGCACCGCGTGTCTTAGGACCACAGTTTTCATTCGGATTTGTTGTTGTAGGCCTTCCAGTGCTTGAGGCCGAATCCAAACACCACATCTCACGTCACAAGGCTGGCAATTTGGCTCCAACATCTGAAGATAGTAACACATACTCTGCGTGGCGTCCGCGTGAGCTAGCCTGTCCTTTCTTTAGGAGTTCGGCTCCTTTCATCGCTTGTCTTACCACAGGTCTCTTTCGGTGGCCCGTACTCAGCAGCCAGCACATGTACCATCCTCAGACGCCAGAGCCGCCTTGCCCCAGCAAGTGCCCATACAAACCACTCACCAGATAGTGAGAGCCAACATCTTCAAACAACCTCCAGCGGCCGTGCCGCGAGGACCTAAACATCTGCAAGGTTCCGCCTTGTCTGTGTGCACGGACAGACCCCAGCCCTTGCAGGAGACGTGGATGTAAACAAAAGCAGGCCTGCCATGTCCAGCAGGCTGATTACCATTGGTTGCCTTCAGATGGGAAAAGCGCGAAGATCGGGTAACCTCCATCTGAATCCTTTCCGGCCAATACCAACCCTTACAAACCCTCAGCACGGAGCGAGGCCGAAGGAGGCTTCTTGGACTATTGGTTTTCCGGGGAGCAGCCACCACCAGCTGCTCTTCAACTTGCACTGCGCCGCACCACAGTCCTACTGCAAGTTCCTTGGCAACGGTTTCTCAGTAGCACCAGTCAATGAGCTTTACGACACTGATGCCTCTGGTTATTTATGTCCAGGCAGATCCACCAGGGTTGGGCCAAATCTTTTCTACCTGATTCTACCTGCGAAGAAAATCCTGTTGTGCTCAGCTTGCAGATCCCCGAAAACCTGCAAGCTTGGGCTCGAGCACACCGCAATTGTTCGGGACACTCCTGTCGCCACTGCAAGGATGCCTCTTGCAGTGCGACGTTGGCCTGCACTGTCTGCAGCGTGCCTGGCCGTTTCCCCCCGTGTTTCGGTCTCACCTTCGTTTTCCACACAAGTGAGCGAGGAACCCAAACTCACCTTCAGCACAGCCCTCAATCCAAATGAGGGTCGGTGGGTTTTGCTCACCCAGAGACAGCAGGAATCTCTGGTGAGCAACAGGCTTGCGTCACCCCTCAAGCAATGCGAGGCTGCAACTCTCACTGTGACCCAGAGCAGACTGTAGGCCACAAGGTTCCCTCAGCAACGCGAGGACGAAAAGCTTCCCTCTAGCGAAGCGAGGCCGAAAACTGTGCACTCACGCCCTTCGTCGACGGCAGCAGTTGGCGGGCCGCCGCTCTATGACAGCTTAGCCGGTCAGCCGGCCTACGAGCAAACACAGTTTTGCCAGGCCTCAAAACGGAACCTACCCTTAGTTACAAGCCCCAGGGCCAGCCACAACGGCACTAAAGACGCTCTCTACCTGAGCACCCCACCGGGGTTGAGCCGAAACCTTGAGCCAGGGTGAATTTTACGTCTGCACGCTGCGAGGCGTAGCCACCCGAAGGGGCCGTTGGTCAAGGTGAAACTAAACTAAAAATTACCTCGCTTGAGGTGTTGCGTTCTCAGCTAGGCCCTCTCTCAGCTGCAACCCTCAGCACTCGCGAGGCCGAACTTTGCCTTCCGCATGCATTGCTGTTGAGGCACTTGTTGTGGCATCAGCCTCCGTAAGTTTGGCAATCCCCACTCAGCACTGGATGTTCTGTTCGAGGCATATTTCCTCAGCGCATGCGAGGCCGCAAAGTGAAACACGTGAGGTATGAAAAACTGCTACTCCAGGTTCGTCCGCAGCTCCGGCTTTCTCGCACTTACTAACCGTGCCTTGCAGCCTCCCCCAAAGTAGCGTCACCCTGGCTTTCTCGCTCTTACTCACCAGTTGACCAATAATGCATCTCACGCGGTTGCTTCATGGTAAAACTGCAGCTCGAGGTCCCGGCGTTCTCGCTCTTACTAACCCGGACCGACACTGCAGAGAAGCATTGACTGTTGTTCCCTCAGCGGAGGCGAGGCCGAACAACCATTCCGCTGCATCAGCGCAGCCAGGCCCTCAGCTCCTCACTGAGCCAGGGCTCTCTTTAGACAGAGTTCCCCTGCTGGCAAGCCCTCTATCTCTATGTGACCCCCGCGGTGCCACGTATAAGCAGCTGCACCGCGTGTCTTAGGACCACAGTTTTCATTCGGATTTGTTGTTGTAGGCCTTCCAGTGCTTGAGGCCGAATCCAAACACCACATCTCACGTCACAAGGCTGGCAATTTGGCTCCAACATCTGAAGATAGTAACACATACTCTGCGTGGCGTCCGCGTGAGCTAGCCTGTCCTTTCTTTAGGAGTTCGGCTCCTTTCATCGCTTGTCTTACCACAGGTCTCTTTCGGTGGCCCGTACTCAGCAGCCAGCACATGTACCATCCTCAGACGCCAGAGCCGCCTTGCCCCAGCAAGTGCCCATACAAACCACTCACCAGATAGTGAGAGCCAACATCTTCAAACAACCTCCAGCGGCCGTGCCGCGAGGACCTAAACATCTGCAAGGTTCCGCCTTGTCTGTGTGCACGGACAGACCCCAGCCCTTGCAGGAGACGTGGATGTAAACAAAAGCAGGCCTGCCATGTCCAGCAGGCTGATTACCATTGGTTGCCTTCAGATGGGAAAAGCGCGAAGATCGGGTAACCTCCATCTGAATCCTTTCCGGCCAATACCAACCCTTACAAACCCTCAGCACGGAGCGAGGCCGAAGGAGGCTTCTTGGACTATTGGTTTTCCGGGGAGCAGCCACCACCAGCTGCTCTTCAACTTGCACTGCGCCGCACCACAGTCCTACTGCAAGTTCCTTGGCAACGGTTTCTCAGTAGCACCAGTCAATGAGCTTTACGACACTGATGCCTCTGGTTATTTATGTCCAGGCAGATCCACCAGGGTTGGGCCAAATCTTTTCTACCTGATTCTACCTGCGAAGAAAATCCTGTTGTGCTCAGCTTGCAGATCCCCGAAAACCTGCAAGCTTGGGCTCGAGCACACCGCAATTGTTCGGGACACTCCTGTCGCCACTGCAAGGATGCCTCTTGCAGTGCGACGTTGGCCTGCACTGTCTGCAGCGTGCCTGGCCGTTTCCCCCCGTGTTTCGGTCTCACCTTCGGTTTCCACACAAGTGAGCGAGGAACCCAAACTCACCTTCAGCACAGCCCTCAATCCAAATGAGGGTCGGTGGGTTTTGCTCACCCAGAGACAGCAGGAATCTCTGGTGAGCAACAGGCTTGCGTCACCCCTCAAGCAATGCGAGGCTGCAACTCTCACTGTGACCCAGAGCAGACTGTAGGCCACAAGGTTCCCTCAGCAACGCGAGGACGAAAAGCTTCCCTCTAGCGAAGCGAGGCCGAAAACTGTGCACTCACGCCCTTCGTCGACGGCAGCAGTTGGCGGGCCGCCGCTCTATGACAGCTTAGCCGGTCAGCCGGCCTACGAGCAAACACAGTTTTGCCAGGCCTCAAAACGGAACCTACCCTTAGTTACAAGCCCCAGGGCCAGCCACAACGGCACTAAAGACGCTCTCTACCTGAGCACCCCACCGGGGTTGAGCCGAAACCTTGAGCCAGGGTGAATTTTCGTCTGCACGCTGCGAGGCGTAGCCACCCGAAGGGGCTGTGGGTTCAAGTGAAACAAAAGCTTACTAAAACTGTGGGGTGAAACTGCCGGTAAGTTCCCCCTCTCATTCCTTGTCCTCGGTTTTGACGTACCGCTACCCTCAACCGAAGTGAGGCCGGAATGTCCTTTTGACCAAGTCGTTGCCATTGGCTTGAAGACTTTGGCCAAGGCAAGTTGCCTGTATGCTTGCACATTCTCTTTGTTGTCTATTCGGGAGGCGATCCATGCCCTCGTTCGTGGAGGCCGCTATCCCTCAACCGAATGGAGGTCATTCCTGTAGACCCAGATGCTCGTTCTACGAGTCTCATTGCATGTCCTGAGTGCTTCCATCCACACCCCTCAACCGTAGTGAGGCCGGACATGTCTTCAAACCAGGTCATGGCCCAAGGCTTCATGGACTCTGGTTACGGTGGCTGCCTCTTGCATGCACAGGGCATACTTCCTGTGGCTTTTCCGGGAGGTGATCCATGCCCTCCGATTCTCAGAGGCCGCTATCCCTCTACCGGCGGGGTGGTCAATCCCCATAGACCGTTCCATATTGATTGAGGCCAATTCTGCACTTTCTCGTCATCTCACCTTGACGGATCCATGCCCTCGATTCACACATCTCCAACACGAGCCAAGCAGGAGGAACAGGTGAAGTACCTGCCCAAACATACCCCTTTTTAGGCTGGAGGACGCTAAGCGACCGAAATCGCCGCTACGCACCGGTGACCCCACGCCACACACCTTCAACAGGTGGCCGGTACAGGCGCCTGACAGGGGGCCGGGCAAGGTGCCGACAACCAGGTCAAACCCACCCTGCCTGTGAGGATATTATGTACGAGGCCGCTATCCATTGTGAGACTTGACATTCTCCAATCCAGCCGTAGTCATTGTTCCAAAGACAGTCGGCTGGCTCTCTTGTTTGCCACCAAAACTCCATACTCTCACTTGGGAGTCGATTTCCCTCAACCGAAGTGAGGCCCACTCTGCGACCACGGGTTAGCTGCATGCTTGGTCCTTGTGGGCATTTCTGAAAGCAGTGACAACGAATCCTCCACGGAGTACGTCCCGGCTAATCCAGGGTTCTCAGCAGCTCCGGTGTTCTCGCACTTACTAACCGTGCCTTGCTGTTCTCCCCAGAATCGCCCTGGCTTTCTCGCACTTACTTACCAGTCGACGTATTCCTCACCACAAAGTTCACTGCCTTTGGGACTCGAGGCTTCTCCAGTGCAATGCTGGTTCCTGCCCTTTGCTGGCCTCCATGCCTGGCCAGTGTCCCTCATCCATATTCTGGAGTTTGCTCTTTATAGCTCACATTCCCTCAGACCAAAGTCGAGGCCGAATGTTGCTTTGTTTGATTGAGCTCTGCTGGGCTGCGGTTGTACCTATCAATTGCTCCGACACACCGGCACCGCGGAGTCTATGCTTCAAGCTGCTTTACCGCTTTGCGCCCAGTAGCATCAGCCGTCCAAGCTGCATGCAGTGCTTCCAGAGTCTCCAATTACCTCGCTTGAGGTGTTGCGTTCTCAGCTAGGCCCTCTCTCAGCTGCAACCCTCAGCACTCGCGAGGCCGAACTTTGCCCTCCGCATGCATTGCTGTTGAGGCACTTGTTGTGGCATCAGCCTCCGTAAGTTTGGCAATCCCCACTCAGCACTGGATGTTCTGTTCGAGGCATATTCCTCAGCGCATGCGAGGCCGCAAAGTGAAACACGTGAGGTATGAAAGACTGCTACTCCAGGTTCGTCCGCAGCTCCGGCTTTCTCGCACTTACTAACCGTGCCTTGCAGCCTCCCCCAAAGTAGCGTCACCCTGGCTTTCTCGCTCTTACTCACCAGTTGACCAATAATGCATCTCACGCGGTTGCTTCATGGTAAAACTGCAGCTCGAGGTCCCGGCGTTCTCGCTCTTACTAACCCGGACCGACACTGCAGAGAAGCATTGACTGTTGTTCCCTCAGCGGAGGCGAGGCCGAACAACCATTCCGCTGCATCTGCGCAGCCAGGCCCTCAGCTCCTCACTGAGCCAGGGCTATCTTTAGACAGAGTTCCCTTGCTGGCAAGCCCTCTATCTCTTTGTGACCCCCGCGGTGCCACGTATAAGCAGCTGCTCCGCGTGTCTTAGGACCACAGTTTTCATTCGGATTTGTTGTTGTAGGCCTTCCAGTGCTTGAGGCCGAATCCAAACACCACATCTCACGTCACACGGCGAGGCAATTTGGCTCCAACATCTGAAGATAGTGACACATACTCTGCGTGGCGTCCGCGTGAGCTAGCCTGTCCTAGAGTTTAGGAGTTCGGCTCCTTTCATCGCTTGTCTTACCACAGGTCTCTTTCGGTGGCCCGTACTCAGCAGCCAGCACATGTACCATCCTCAGACGCCAGAGCCGCCTTGCCCCAGCAAGTGCCCATACAAACCACTCACCAGACAGTGAGAGCCAACATCTTCAAACAACCTCCAGCGGCCGTGCCGCGAGGACCTAAACATCTGCAAGGTTCCGCCTTGTCTGTGTGCACGGACAGACCCCAGCCCTTGCAGGAGACGTGGATGTAAACAAAAGCAGGCCTGCCATGTCCAGCAGGCTGATTACCATTGGTTGCCTTCAGATGGGAAAAGCGCGAAGATCGGGTAACCTCCATCTGAATCCTTCCGGCCAATACCAACCCTTACAAACCCTCAGCACGGAGCGAGGCCGAAGGAGGCTTTCTTGGACTATTGGTTTTCCGGGGAGCAGCCACCAACAGCTGCTCTTCAACTTGCACTGCGCCGCACCACAGTCCTACTGCAAGTTCTTTGGCAACAGTTTCTCAGTAGCACCAGTCAATGAGCTTTACGACACTGATGCCGCTGGTTATTTGTGTCCAGGCAGATCCACCAGGGTTGGGCCAAATCTTTTCTTCCTGATTCTACCTGCGAAGAAAATCCTGTTGTGCTCAGCTTGCCGATCCCCGAAAACCTGCAAGCTTGGGCTCGAGCACACCGCAATTGTTCGGGACACTCCTGTCACCACTGCAAGGATGCCGCTTGCAGTGCGACGTTGGCCTGCACTGTCTGCAGCGTGCCTGGCCGTTTTCCCCCGTGTTTCGGTCTCACCTTCGTTTTCCACACAAGTGAGCGAGGAACCCAAACTCACCTTCAGCACAGCCCTCAATCCAAATGAGGGTCGGTGGGTTTTGCTCACCCAGAGACAGCAGGAATCTCTGGTGAGCAACAGGCTAGCGTCACCCCTCAAGCAATGCGAGGCTGCAACTCTCACTGTGACCCAGAGCAGACTGTAGGCCACAAGGTTCCCTCAGCAACGCGAGGACGAAAAGCTTCCCTCCAGCGAAGCGAGGCCGAAAACTGTGCACTCGAACGTCCTTCGTCGTCGGCAGCAGTTGGCGGGCCGCCGCTCTATGACAGCTTAGCCGGTCAGCCGGCCTACGAGCAAACACAGTTTTGCCAGGGCCTCAAAACGGAACCTACCCTTAGTTACAAGCCCCAGGGCCAGCCACAACGGCACTAAAGACGCTCTCTACCTGAGCACCCCACCGGGGTTGAGCCGAAACCTTGAGCCAGGGTGAATTTTACGTCTGCACGCTGCGAGGCGTAGCCACCCGAAGGGGCTGTGTGTTCAAGTGAAACAAAAGCTTACTAAAACTGTGGGGTGAAACTGCCGGTAAGTTCCCCCTCTCATTCCTTGTCCTCGGTTTTGACGTACCGCTACCCTCAACCGAAGTGAGGCCGGAATGTCGTTTTGACCAAGTCGTTGCCATTGGCTTGAAGACTTTGGCCAAGGCAAATTGCCTGTATGCTTGCACATTCTCTGTGTTGTCTATTCGGGAGGTGATCCATGCCCTCGTTCGTGGAGGCCGCTATCCCTCAACCGAATGGAGGTCAATTCCTGTAGACCCAGATGCTCGTTCTACGAGTCTCATGCATGTCCTGAGTGCTTCCATCCACACCCCTCAACCGTAGTGAGGCCGGACATGTCTTCAAACCAGGTCATGGCCCAAGGCTTCATGGACTCTGGTTACGGTGGCTGCCTCTTGCATGCACAGGGCATACTTCCTGTGGCTTTTGCCGGGAGGTGATCCATGCCCTCCGATTCTCAGAGGCCGCTATCCCTCTACCGGCGGGGTGGTCAATCCCCATAGACCGTTCCATATTGATTGAGGCCCAATTCTGCACTTTCTCGTCATCTCACCTTGACGGATCCATGCCCTCGATTCACACATCTCCAACACGAGCCAAGCAGGAGGAACAGGTGAAGTACCTGCCCAAACATACCCCTTTTTAGGCTGGAGGACGCTAAGCGACCGAAATCGCCGCTACGCACCGGTGACCCCACGCCACACACCTTCAACAGGTGGCCGGTACAGGCGCCTGACAGGGGGCCGGGCAAGGTGCCGACTACCAGGTCAAACCCACCCTGCCTGTGAGGATATTATGTACGAGGCCGCTATCCATTGTGAGACTTGACATTCTCCAATCCAGCCGTAGCCATTGTTCAAGACAGTCGGCTGGCTCTCTTGTTTGCCACCAAAACTCCATACTCTCACTTGGGAGTCGATTACCCTCAACCGAAGTGAGGCCCACTCTGCAACCACGGGTTAGCTGCATGCTTGGTCCTTGTGGGCATTTCTGAAAGCAGTGACAACGAATCCTTCACGGAGTACGTCCCGGCTAATCCAGGGTTCTCAGCAGCTCCGGTGTTCTCGCACTTACTAACCGTGCCTTGCTGTTCTCCCCAGAATCGCCCTGGCTTTCTCGCACTTACTCACCAGTCGACGTATTCCTCACCACAAAGTTCACTGCCATTGGGACTCGAGGCTTCTCCAGTGCAATGCTGGTACCTGCTCTTTGCTGGCCTCCATGCCTGGCCAGTTTCCTTTATCCATATTCTGGAGTTTGCTCTTTCCATATCTCACATTCCCTCAGACCTAAGTCGAGGCCGAATGATTGCTTTGTGTGATTGAGCACTGCTGGGCTGCGGTTGTCTTCTATCAATTGCTCCGACACACCGGCACCGCGGAGTCTATGCTTCAAGCTCTTGACCGCTTTGCACCCAGTAGCATCAGCCGTCCAAGCTGCATGCAGTGCTTCCAGAGTCTCCAGGACTCAATTCCGGCAGACCATTCATTCCAGTGCCCGGTCTGCCCATTCCATGTCATGCTCGCAATTATCAGTCCCTCTTATGCCCATGCGGCATCTTTTCCAGGAACTGCTTGTCATCATTCTTCCCTCAGCTGAAGCGAGGCCGGAACTTCATGCACCGTTCTTCATCAGCGAGGCGTTTTCGCAACCCTTCTGTTGTTCCCTCAGCCGTGGCGAGGCCGAACCATCCATTCCCTTAGCCCGGCGAGGCCGAACCTTTGCTCCAGCATAGCGAGGCCGAAACTGCCCTTGCATAGCCTCACATGGCATCTCCGCTGGTTTCACGGGTTCTGAAAGCATTGTTCTGCGAGGATATGTTGATCACCCTCATTCCGGCAAGCTAAGCCTGCATTCGGGTTTGCCCTCACATGGCCCTTAGTGGCGAGGCTGTGCTCGCAATTCAATCCACTTCCACTTGCCTGGTTACTGGCCGGCGACATTCCATCACCTCAAAGGAGCATCGATTCCTCATCATCTTCCGACAAGGCCAGCATCCTTCTCGACACATCAGGGCCATACACCATTATCACCAGCCTTCCCAGGTATCTGATTACACGTCCGCTGCCATCAATCATCAGGGATGGGTCTGTGGGATCGACATAGAAATCGATGTTCCAAAGTCTCGCATCTTCACAGCATCGGAAGTTCCGGAGCTGCAAGTGGAGGTTAGCTGCATTCAGGCTTCTTTGGACATTCCAATTCCCACAGCTGCCCCAGGCTATGTTGCCTCTCCTGGTGCGACGGACAAAGTGGATACGATATGACTGCGACAGTTCCAGGAAGAGTCCTTCACTACGCCCCTGGTGTGACCATGCAAATACACAGCATGCAATTGCCGGCATGGTCCGTCGCTCTCCGTCTGCCTTGCAGCAAGTCTCTTTGGCGTGTGGCACACTGTCCAGGGCACAGTGGACGGCCACTTTGGTCGCCGATAGCCCACGGGCGGAATTCTGGGGTTGAGACGGGGCCCTGTTCCACCAAAGGAAGTTAAGGCCTCGGAACCCGATTCGCTCGCACAGGTCTGCTATCTTCTTGCACCTCAGTTCCAGGAGGTGTTTCCCTCAACCGTAGTGAGGCCGAACTATGTTGTCCCTCCGAAGCGAGGCCGAAGACTTTCCACAATCCTCAGCTCAGGCGAGGCCGACAACACCCTCAGCAGCGAGGTCGAAAGTTCCCTCAGCACTCGGCGAGGCCGTACACAGGCAGCTATGTGGCTGGCAGAACTACCGAGCAAACACAGTGGTTTCGGTTTGAGTCCTGTTGGAGCCCACCCTTAGGTACAGCCTCCAGGCCACCGATCCGCTCACTACCTGCGCACCCCACCGGGGTTGAGCCGAGACTTGAGCCAGGGTGAATTTTACGTCTGCACGCTGCTTGGCGTAGCCACCCGAAGGGGCCGTTGGTCAAGGTGAAACTAAACTAAAAATTACCTCGCTTGAGGTGTTGCGTTCTCAGCTAGGCCCTCTTCAGCTGCAACCCTCAGCACTCGCGAGGCCGAACTTTGCCCTCCGCATGCATTGCTGTTGAGGCATGTGGCATCAGCCTCCGTAAGTTTGGCAATCCCCACTCAGCACTGGATGTTCTGTTCGAGGCATATTTCCTCAGCGCATGCGAGGCCGCAAAGTGAAACACGTGAGGTATGAAAAACTGCTACTCCAGGTTCGTCCGCAGCTCCGGCTTTCTCGCACTTACTAACCGTGCCTTGCAGCCTCCCCCAAAGTAGCGTCACCCTGGCTTTCTCGCTCTTACTCACCAGTTGACCAATAATGCATCTCACGCGGTTGCTTCATGGTAAAACTGCAGCTCGAGGTCCCGGCGTTCTCGCTCTTACTAACCCGGACCGACACTGCAGAGAAGCATTGACTGTTGTTCCCTCAGCGGAGGCGAGGCCGAACAACCATTCCGCTGCATCAGCGCAGCCAGGCCCTCAGCTCCTCACTGAGCCAGGGCTCTCTTTAGACAGAGTTCCCTTGCTGGCAAGCCCTCTATCTCTTTGTGACCCCCGCGGTGCCACGTATAAGCAGCTGCACCGCGTGTCTTAGGACCACAGTTTTCATTCGGATTTGTTGTTGTAGGCCTTCCAGTGCTTGAGGCCGAATCCAATCACCACATCTCACGTCACAAGGCTGGCAATTTGGCTCCAACATCTGAAGATAGTAACACATACTCTGCGTGGCGTCCGCGTGAGCTAGCCTGTCCTTTCTTTAGGAGTTCGGCTCCTTTCATCGCTTGTCTTACCACAGGTCTCTTTCGGTGGCCCGTACTCAGCAGCCAGCACATGTACCATCCTCAGACGCCAGAGCCGCCTTGCCCCAGCAAGTGCCCATACAAACCACTCACCAGATAGTGAGAGCCAACATCTTCAAACAACCTCCAGCGGCCGTGCCGCGAGGACCTAAACATCTGCAAGGTTCCGCCTTGTCTGTGTGCACGGACAGACCCCAGCCCTTGCAGGAGACGTGGATGTAAACAAAAGCAGGCCTGCCATGTCCAGCAGGCTGATTACCATTGGTTGCCTTCAGATGGGAAAAGCGCGAAGATCGGGTAACCTCCATCTGAATCCTTTCCGGCCAATACCAACCCTTACAAACCCTCAGCACGGAGCGAGGCCGAAGGAGGCTTCTTGGACTATTGGTTTTCCGGGGAGCAGCCACCACCAGCTGCTCTTCAACTTGCACTGCGCCGCACCACAGTCCTACTGCAAGTTCCTTGGCAACGGTTTCTCAGTAGCACCAGTCAATGAGCTTTACGACACTGATGCCTCTGGTTATTTATGTCCAGGCAGATCCACCAGGGTTGGGCCAAATCTTTTCTACCTGATTCTACCTGCGAAGAAAATCCTGTTGTGCTCAGCTTGCAGATCCCCGAAAACCTGCAAGCTTGGGCTCGAGCACACCGCAATTGTTCGGGACACTCCTGTCGCCACTGCAAGGATGCCTCTTGCAGTGCGACGTTGGCCTGCACTGTCTGCAGCGTGCCTGGCCGTTTCCCCCGTGTTTCGGTCTCACCTTCGTTTTCCACACAAGTGAGCGAGGAACCCAAACTCAACTTCAGCACAGCCCTCAATCCAAATGAGGGTCGGTGGGTTTTGCTCACCCAGAGACAGCAGGAATCTCTGGTGAGCAACAGGCTTGCGTCACCCCTCAAGCAATGCGAGGCTGCAACTCTCACTGTGACCCAGAGCAGACTGTAGGCCACAAGGTTCCCTCAGCAACGCGAGGACGAAAAGCTTCCCTCAAGCGAAGCGAGGCCGAAAACTGTGCACTCACGCCCTTCGTCGACGGCAGCAGTTGGCGGGCCGCCGCTCTATGACAGCTTAGCCGGTCAGCCGGCCTACGAGCAAACACAGTTTTGCCAGGCCTCAAAACGGAACCTACCCTTAGTTACAAGCCCCAGGGCCAGCCACAACGGCACTAAAGACGCTCTCTACCTGAGCACCCCACCGGGGTTGAGCCGAAACCTTGAGCCAGGTGAATTTTACGTCTGCACGCTGCGAGGCGTAGCCACCCGAAGGGGCTGTGGGTTCAAGTGAAACAAAAGCTTACTAAAACTGTGGGGTGAAACTGCCGGTAAGTTCCCCCTCTCATTCCTTGTCCTCGGTTTTGACGTACCGCTACCCTCAACCGAAGTGAGGCCGGAATGTCGTTTTGACCAAGTCGTTGCCATTGGCTTGAAGACTTTGGCCAAGGCAAGCCTGTATGCTTGCACTTTCTCTGTGTTGTCTATTCGGGAGGTGATCCATGCCCTCGTTCGTGGAGGCCGCTATCCCTCAACCGAATGGAGGTCATTCCTGTAGACCCAGATGCTCGTTCTACGAGTCTCATTGCATGTCCTGAGTGCTTCCATCCACATCCCTCAACCGTAGTGAGGCCGGACATGTCTTCAAACCAGGTCATGGCCCTAGGCTTCATGGACTCTGGTTGCGGTGGCTGCCTCTTCATGCACAGGGCATACTTCCTGTGGCTTTTGCCGGGAGGTGATCCATGCCCTCCGATTCTCAGAGGCCGCTATCCCTCTACCGGCGGGGTGGTCAATCCCCATACGTAGACCATTCCGATTGAGGCCCAATTCTGCACTTTCTCGTCATCTCCCTTGACGGATCCATGCCCTCGATTCACACATCTCCAACACGAGCCAAGCAGGAGGAACAGGTGAAGTACCTGCCCAAACATACCCCTTTTTAGGCTGGAGGACGCTAAGCGACCGAAATCGCCGCTACGCACCGGTGACCCCACGCCACACACCTTCAACAGGTGGCCGGTACAGGCGCCTGACAGGGGGCCGGGCAAGGTGCCGACTACCAGGTCAAACCCACCCTGCCTGTGAGGATATTATGTACGAGGCCGCTATCCATTGTGAGACTTGACATTCTCCAATCCAGCCGTAGCCATTGTTCAAGACATTCGGCTGGCTCTCTTGTTTGCCACCAAAACTCCATACTCTCACTTGGGAGTCGATTACCCTCAACCGAAGTGAGGCCCACTCTGCAACCACGGGTTAGCTGCATGCTTGGTCCTTGTGGGCATTTCTGAAAGCAGTGACAACGAATCCTTCACGGAGTACGTCCCGGCTAATCCAGGGTTCTCAGCAGCTCTGGTGTTCTCGCACTTACTAACCGTGCCTTGCTGTTCTCCCCAGAATCGCCCTGGCTTTCTTGCACTTACTCACCAGTCGACGTATTCCTCACCACAAAGTTCACTGCCATTGGGACTCGAGGCTTCTCCAGTGCAATGCTGGTACCTGCCCTTTGCTGGCCTCCATGCCTGGCCAGTTTCCTTTATCCATATTCTGGAGTTTGCTCTTTCCATATCTCACATTCCCTCAGACCTAAGTCGAGGCCGAATGATTGCTTTGTGTGATTGAGCACTGCTGGGCTGCGGTTGTCTTCTATCAATTGCTCCGACACACCGGCACCGCGGAGTCTATGCTTCAAGCTCTTGACCGCTTTGCACCCAGTAGCATCAGCCGTCCAAGCTGCATGCAGTGCTTCCAGAGTCTCCAAGACTCAACTAAAAATTACCTCGCTTGAGGTGTTGCGTTCTCAGCTAGGCCCTCTCTCAGCTGCAACCCTCAGCACTCGCGAGGCCGAACTTTGCCCTCCGCATGCATTGCTGTTGAGGCACTTGTTGTGGCATCAGCCTCCGTAAGTTTGGCAATCCCCACTCAGCACCGGATGTTCTGTTCGAGGCATATTTCCTCAGCGCATGCGAGGCCGCAAAGTGAAACACGTGAGGTATGAAAGACTGCTACTCCAGGTTCGTCCGCAGCTCCGGCTTTCTCGCACTTACTAACCGTGCCTTGCAGCCTCCCCCAAAGTAGCGTCACCCTGGCTTTCTCGCTCTTACTCACCAGTTGACCAATAATGCATCTCACGCGGTTGCTTCATGGTAAAACTGCAGCTCGAGGTCCCGGCGTTCTCGCTCTTACTAACCCGGACCGATACTGCAGAGAAGCATTGACTGTTGTTCCCTCAGCGGAGGCGAGGCCGAACAACCATTCCGCTGCATCTGCGCAGCCAGGCCCTCAGCTCCTCACTGAGCCAGGGCTCTCTCTAGACAGAGTTCCCTTGCTGGCAAGCCCTCTATCTCTATGTGACCCCCGCGGTGCCACGTATAAGCAGCTGCTCCGCGTGTCTTAGGACCACAGTTTTCATTCGGATTTGTTGTTGTAGGCCTTCCAGTGCTTGAGGCCGAATCCAAACACCACATCTCACGTCACACGGCTAGGCAATTTGGCTCCAACATCTGAAGATAGTGACACATACTCTGCGTGGCGTCCGCGTGAGCTAGCCTGTCCTAGAGTTTAGGAGTTCGGCTCCTTTCATCGCTTGTCTTACCACAGGTCTCTTTCGGTGGCCCGTACTCAGCAGCCAGCACATGTACCATCCTCAGACGCCAGAGCCGCCTTGCCCCAGCAAGTGCCCATACAAACCACTCACCAGATAGTGAGAGCCAACATCTTCAAACAACCTCCAGCGGCCGTGCCGCGAGGACCTAAACATCTGCAAGGTTCCGCCTTGTCTGTGTGCACGGACAGACCCCAGCCCTTGCAGGAGACGTGGATGTAAACAAAAGCAGGCCTGCCATGTCCAGCAGGCTGATTACCATTGGTTGCCTTCAGATGGGAAAAGCGCGAAGATCGGGTAACCTCCATCTGAATCCTTTCCGGCCAATACCAACCCTTACAAACCCTCAGCACGGAGCGAGGCCGAAGGAGGCTTCTTGGACTATTGGTTTTCCGGGGAGCAGCCACCAACAGCTGCTCTTCAACTTGCACTGCGCCGCACCACAGTCCTACTGCAAGTTCTTTGGCAACGGTTTCTCAGTAGCACCAGTCAATGAGCTTTACGACACTGATGCCTCTGGTTATTTGTGTCCAGGCAGATCCACCAGGGTTGGGCCAAATCTTTTCTACCTGATTCTACCTGCGAAGAAAATCCTGTTGTGCTCAGCTTGCAGATCCCCGAAAACCTGCAAGCTTGGGCTCGAGCACACCGCAATTGTTCGGGACACTCCTGTCGCCACTGCAAGGATGCCTCTTGCAGTGCGACGTTGGCCTGCACTGTCTGCAGCGTGCCTGGCCGTTTCCCCCGTGTTTCGGTCTCACCTTCGTTTTCCACACAAGTGAGCGAGGAACCCAAACTCACCTTCAGCACAGCCCTCAATCCAAATGAGGGTCGGTGGGTTTTGCTCACCCAGAGACAGCAGGAATCTCTGGTGAGCAACAGGCTAGCGTCACCCCTCAAGCAAAGCGAGGCTGCAACTATCACTGTGACCCAGAGCAGACTGTAGGTCACAAGGTTCCCTCAGCAACGCGAGGACGAAAAGCTTCCCTCCAGCGAAGCGAGGCCGAAAACTGTGCACTCACGCCCTTCGTCGACGGCAGCAGTTGGCGGGCCGCCGCTCTATGACAGCTTAGCCGGTCAGCCGGCCTACGAGCAAACACAGTTTTGCCCGGGCCTCAAAACGGAACCTACCCTTAGTTACAGCCCCAGGGCCAGCCACAACGGCACTAAAGAC
Organism: Symbiodinium natans; assembly: GCA_905221605.1. NCBI lineage: Eukaryota > Dinophyceae > Suessiales > Symbiodiniaceae > Symbiodinium > Symbiodinium natans. The sequence goes on along the minus strand of CAJNDS010002784.1, from coordinate 75,695 downwards.
GCTCTCTACCTGAGCACCCCACCGGGGTTGAGCCGAAACCTTGAGCCAGGGTGAATTTTACACACCCCCTCATGCACAGATGGTCCTTGGGTAGTTCCCTTCAGTCCTTTCTTTCCTCCTGCTTCAGGATCTTCTTTCCAATCCTGACCAGAGCCTTTCCAAGCTCCTCCGGGTAGGTCCCAGACTCCTTCAGAGACTCACTCTTCGAGTGTTCGTGGTTTCCTGCGCAAACGTACGAAGACAGTTCCCACACGCAGGCAGCACTATTAGAAGCGAACCACCATCTCTTCCAAGTCTTCTCTCTTTTCTCGAAGCAGCACCTATCTACCAGACATCCTTGCGTCAGACCTATGCTTTTAGAGACTTCTAGAAATACCGTTTCCTTCCACAAAGAGGACCTTTCAGGCCATTCGTGGGTTAACAGCAAACCCTCGTTCGAGGAATAGGGGCCGAAGAGCTTCCCTATAAGTCTCCAGCAACTCTTGTGAATCTTTAGCGTCTTCCGCCAAAGTTCCAAACCTCGTCGCTTGCGAAAACGCAGGTACCTCAAGGGGCAGCCTGAGCTACAAAGCGTAGACAAATGCGCAAAGACACGGACCTTTCCCTGCTTCAGGACTCTTAAGATCTCTTCAAGAACAAGAAAGGTGTTCTTACTCAGAAGATTGATTTCCCGAGTCACTCCGAAGTACGCTATGCCTTTCTCTCGAGCACACGCTCTCGCTATAGCACTCGACTCTTTGCAGCAAAGCTCCAGAACGACGAGCGACACTGTTCCTCTGGCTAATGCCGTCGCGGCTTCCATCCAAGAGCTAGGAACCTCCAGCGGAGAGGACCTTACTGCGTTCGAAGATACTTCCTCAGTGATATTGGGCTCATTTCTTACTTCTTCGACGTTTTCTTCGGAGATCGACGACCACGATTCTGGCTCGTTAATGAGGCCAGCTGCCTCACAAAGACTGACCAAATTCTCCGCAGTTGGGGATTTCGTTAGAGCATCTGCGGGGTTGAGTTTCCCCGGTATATACTCCAGCGTCAATCTTTCCTTGGCGACTAGTTGTTGGAGAAAAGCAGCTCTCAACTCTATGTGGCGGACTTTCCTAAGGAGGGTACTCATTTGCGCTATGGACAAGGCGCTTTCAGAGTCCCCGTACGCGTGCAACTGATATCGGCCTTCCTCCGAATCAGAAGGCATCCCCTCCACCATCGTCTGCACCAACAGAGATATATACAATCCCTCTCTGGCGATTTCAGTCAGTGCTGCCAGCTCGGCTTCTGCCGATGACAGAGCTACGGTCGTCTGTTTCCTACTGAACGTCTTCAAGCAACAGTTGTTCCAGGTCACAATTCCACCACTCACAGAGTTCAAACCCCAAGACGCGTCAACAAAACACGACACTGACTCTCGGTCCTCATCAGGGGCTAAGAGCTCTCTACGTGAGGGGAACACTTGGACCTTATGCGGTAAACCAGACACCCACCTCAGAACATCCCTCATACAAGCTTCGGCTGCTTCATTGGGGGCTGATTGGTGTCTTCCTAGAAAACCGCATACATACTGCAAATCAGGTCTTGAAAGCGACGCCCAGGCTAGGCGTCCCAAGGTACGCCTATAGCGCTCGTGCGCCTCTGGCGTAAGAGGTGTGTCCTGTCCTTTCTTGATGAGGTCGGCATACCGCCGCTCTAATGGTGGAAGCTTCGGCGCCACCTTAGTGATTCCGTACTCCTCACAGCAAGACCTCAGGTACTCAGCGTCCAAGCCAAAGTATACGCAGGGCTCTCCGGTCTTCTTCCGGAAGATCCTACGTCCCAAGAAAGACACCTCACCTGGTTTTCCTCAATCTCTCCATCTCCTCCAATGACAGTCCCATACACACCTCCACCTCTAGGATGGACGGGGCCCAGATAGCTCACTCGAACCGTCTTGGCTCCCCGGAACTTTTCTAGATGTCGTTTAGAACCGCCAACTTTGGCCTGCGCAGAACAACCGAAGGGAAGCGTCCTAGTCCTTTGGACTATCTCCTCGTGCAACCTGTCTATTGCTGTGGTACTGTTGTTGCTGTCAAAGTTCCACAAGTTGAAACTGCGTGCAGCGTACAGCAAACAAGTCTGCCACAACATTCCACCTAAAGGTAACTGCCAAGCGGCACCACCTTCTTCAGCAGGTCGTCGACGCTTTATCTCCGCCTCTAGGTCGAGCCATATCGACCAAAATCCCTGCTTCATCGCAGAGACCTGCCTTTCCACAGCACCTTTAGACTGCGGACGGTATCCTGGCACAACATCTACAATCGTAGGGTTCTCGCGCCTCTGCGCCGCGACCCTCTCGCACATGGATATCAGACCCTGTTCGTTATCGCACCGAAACGTTAAAGTCTTTTGGCGCAATCCAATTTCGCGGATAAACCGATCGATATTGAATAACAAGTTCGGGTCGTGTAGTTCCATGGCGGGGATAGACCTTGAGTACCGGGACGCAACATGTACAAGCCTCCTTGTCGGGGCTTAATCCTCCTCATCTTAGGGGTTCTTTTGGAGTCTCTCTGAAACAGCTTTTCGAGCAATTTCCAAAGACCCGAGACAACGACCCCAACCAAGGCACTGAAGATCAGGATGAGGAACACCATCGCGGACTCAACGACCCTATGAACTTAACCGGGAACGAGCACGTACCTGGACGCGCCGTCGCAAGTTTGAGAGGCCTAATCCCTGCTGTCCGTCCTGTGGAGGGTTTAGGCAGCAGTGAAAGGGGCCTAATCCCTGCTGTCCTCTCTCTGGAGGGTTTAGGAAGGAGTGAGAGAAGCCTAATCCCTTCTGGCCTTTCTCCGGAGGGTTTAGGCAGCAGTGAGAGGGGCCTAATCCCTGCTGTCCTCTCTCCGGAGGGTTTAGGAAGGAGTGAGAGAGGCCTAATCCCTGCTGGCCTTTCTCCGGAGGGTTTAGGCAGCAGTGAGAGGGGCCTAATCCCTACTGCTGGCGTTTCTGCGGAGGGTTTAGGCAGGAGTGAGAAGGGCCTAATCCCTGCTGGCGTTTCTCCGGAGGGTTTAGGAAGCAGTGAGAGGGGCCTAATCCCTGCTGCTGGCGTTTCTCCGGAGGGTTTAGGCAGGAGTGAGAAGGGCCTCATCCCTTCTGGCGTTTCTCCGGAGGGTTTAGGCAGCAGTGAGAGGGGCCTAATCCCTGCTGCTGGCGTTTCTCCGGAGGGTTTAGGCAGGAGTGAGAAGGGCCTCATCCCTTCTGGCGTTTCTCCGGAGGGTTTAGGAAGCAGTGAGAGGGGCCTAATCCCTGCTGCTGGCGTTTCTCCGGAGGGTTTAGGCAGCAGTGCGAGGGGCCTAATCCCTGCTGCTGGCGTTTCTCCGGAGGGTTTAGGCAGGAGTGAGAGGGGCCGAATCCCCTCTACGCCCCCTGTGGCCAAATTTCCACAGGGACGACACAGGTCGGCTATTTTTGAGGTCTCTTGGCCACTCCATCCCAAACAAATCAAGTCAAGCCATGTTAAGGTTCCAGGGCCATGGTTGCTGCCGCTTCTGCTTCTGGCAACAAGCAAGGGGAGCGAATCGTCATGCCACGCACAAGCACACATGCCATGCTTAAGGGTTCTAGGGACGTCATGCCCAGCGCAAGCACAAGACAACATGTCAAACATGCCAGCGCTGCCTTGCGTTAAGGCTTGGGACCCTTGAAAATCATGGTAAAACATCTCCTCCTTGCTCTTTTTGGCTCGCGCGCCTAGCGCGTCATTCTTCTTCCAACCCCCAAAACAGAGCTGCGCACCGCATGCGCCGATCCTTCCTTCTTCGAAAACAAAACTCTCATGCCAACACACCGCAAAACATGCCACAAGCCATGCCAAGAACCATGCCAAAATACGCCAGCAAGACTTTCCTAAAGACTTCTGGGCCATTTCAGGGCATTTTCGGGGTACTTTCGGGCAATTTCGGGGTGTTTCGGGGTAAGCTCTGTGCACTTCGGGCACGCTCAGGGTGCTTGCGGGGTATTCTTGAGGAACTTCAGGGACCACTTTCGGGGATACTTCGGCTCTAAGCCCTCGCAGCAAGAAAGCAAACGGCGTCTCAAGCAAAGCATGCCGGCAATCACCGCTCTCTCTTCCTTGTGGCTTCTCGACTTCCGCCTTCTTTCCTCCTGTCGTCGCTTTCTTGAGGATGCTCGGTCCTGGCTGTGGCTTAACAACAGAGTCCTGCAGGCAGGTAATCGCGTCTATTTCCATGTCCGAGCCCGAAGGCTGGCGCGGAGAACGACCTTTCCCCGCTTTCTGGCGGCGACCCCCGCTCAAAGCCCACCAGGCCCGATTAGCGGATACAAGTTTCACGTTGCGTTTGCCTTTGTACAACCTAGACCCGGTTTTGTAGAGATACGTTCTCCACCCTTTCTCCACCGCCGCCCAGGGACTAATGGCGTTAAACGTCACTTCCGCAACGAGAACCTCAGTCAAAAGAAGGCTACAATCACCGAAAACGACCTCTAAGTCGACGACGTCCGATACGGGAATCTTCCCCCCTGAAGCGTTGTACAGAGTGACCTCTCTCTCGTGCTTCTTGACCACCCTGAATCCGCTGAGGTGTTCCGAGGAAACCACGTGACGTGGCTCCAGAATCCACTAACCAGACGTCTCTCGGTTCTAGCTGGAAGCTGGCGCAGATGCGCTCTACATCCCCTGCAGTCAAAGAATTGCTAACAGGTCCCAAACGTTGCTTGTCGAGTGAAAAACTACCCTACGCTCATGCGACTCAGAAAGCCTCAGTTCAGGACTTCGTTGGGCAAAGCGCATCGCCATCACACTCTGTGTAGGCTCTGCTTCCGCCTCGGACTCTGGTTCTCCCATAGCCCGGGCGCGGTTCTTCTTCTTCTTGCCCTTGACCCCGCCTTTCTCTCCCTTTTCACCCTTCTCTCCCTTGGAGGTGGGCTTTCCTTTCGGCGTTGGAGAGCGAGGCGCGCCCTTCGGAGTGGGTGACCTTTGTCCTTGAGGGCCACCAGTGCCCTTTCCACTCTTCGACTCTCCCTGGCCGCCCTTGCCGCCTTTGCCGCCTTTCTCACCAGCCTCACGCTGTCGTGACCAGCAATCCTTTGCCACATGACCACGCTTGCCGCAATGGTCGCAAAGCTTGCCGTCCATTCTGCGGTTTGCTGCAGTCGGCACGTCGCACATCCTCAGCTGTTCTTCGAAGTATTTGAGGCTCTTCGTGAGCTCACTCCAGCTGTTGGCGTTGCCGTGCAGCGCCACGTGCTGCCTTGCCGGATGCGAAACGGCCTGCAGCAGGATGAAACAGCGATCCGCTTCGGAGAGCTTCAACTCGGGGAAGTTGCTCAACTTGATCTCCGCCTTGGCGATTTCGTCCTCCAAGTGTCTGATGATGAAATTCCAGTCTCTTTGGGCCTTGAAGAAGGAAGTGAACTTCCTGTGGACGAAGTTGCAGCGAGGAACGGGTCACTTGGTGCAGATGCCGCTGCGGCTTCCGCCTTGGCTTCGCCTCAGCAGCTGCAAGTTCGGCATCGTTCCTCCTCTTCTCTTCGCTGTCCATGCGACGAAGCATGGTGGCTACAAGCTGTTGGTTCTGTTCCAACTGCTTCCTGCACTGTCCATCACGGCTTCCTGCTGTCTCTGCTGTTGCTGCATTACTCGCAGCATCTCCACCACCAAACTTTCTCCAACAGAACCACCACTTGAAGCGGTGGCAGGCTGTAAACTCGTCGCTGGCATGGAAGCCAAACACCAAAGTGTTCAGCAAGCTTCAGTTCTTGCAGCAAGCTCTCTCCAAGAGCTCAGGGCTCCAAAAAGCCACGAATTCCATCTCAACTTTGTTCTACAAAGGTAAAGCAAAAGAGCAATGCAACTTTGGTCTACACCTCGGAGACTTCAGGTCACTTTCGAACAGCAAAACAGCGAAGCTTCAGAGTCCACTCTGCACTCCGACTCCCTCCTACACGTCCAACGGCAACGAACGAAGTGGCGGGGAGGCAGGGGAAGAGAGCAGGGGGGAGAGAGCAGGGGGAGAGCAGGAGGAGAGAGCAGGGGAAGAAAGCAGAGGGGGCCGGGGAGAGTAGAGGGAGAGCAAAGGGCAGAGAGAGAGCAGAGAGTGCAGGGAGAGAGCAGGAGAGTGCAGGGAGAGAGCAGGGCCAGGAAGAGCGCAGGGGAAGCGCAGCGAGAGAGTAGGGAGAGCGCAGAGAGAGCAGGGAGAGCAGTTGAGGGAGAGCAGAGGGAGAGCAAGGGAAGAGCAGAGAGAGAGCAGAGAAAGAGCAGAGGGAGAGCAGAGGGAGAGCAGAGGGAAGAGCAGAGGGAAGGCAGAGGAGAGAGCAGAGGGAGAGAGCAGAGGGAGAGAGCAGAGGGAGAGCAGAGGGAGAGAGCAGAGAGAGAGCAGAGAGCAGAGGGAGAGCAGAGGGAGAGCAGAGGGAGAGCAGAGGGAGAGCAGAGGGAGAGCACAGGGAGAGCACAGGGAGAGCACAGGGAGAGCAGAGGGAGAGCAGAGGGAGAGCACAGGGAGAGCACAGGGAAAGCAAGGGAGAGCACAGGGAGAGCACAGGAGAGCACAGGGAGAGCACAGGGAGAGCACAGGGAGAGCACAGGGAGAGCAAAGGGAAAGCAAGGGAGAGCACAGGGAGAGCACAGGGAGAGCACAGGGAGAGCACAGGGAGAGCACAGGGAGAGCACAGGGTGAGCGCAGGGAGAGCACAGGGAGAGCACAGGGAGAGCACGGGGAGAGCACAGGGAGAGCACGGGGAGAGCAGGGGGAGAGCGCGGGGAGAGCAGGGGGAGAGCACGGGGAGAGCAGGGGGAGAGCAGGGGGAGAGCAGGGGGAGAGCAGGGGGAGAGCAGGGGGAGAGCAGGGGGAGAGCAGGGGGAGAGCAGGGGGAGAGCAGGGGGAGAGCAGGGGGAGAGCAGGGGGAGAGCAGGGGGAGAGCAGGGAAGAAGGAGAGGGGTGGGGGGGGGGTGGAGGTTTGGGTTGTCCGTTTCCCCCTCCTCCTTACCTCCTACGAAAACACAGCGTAGACCACGTGCAAAACAGCAAACGAGAAACTTATTTCTGACAGGTTGCAACCAAAAGTCGGGAATCCGGCTTGTCGCCCAGCTGGAGTTCTTTACTCGGGTTACCCTTTATTTCCCACGGTCAGATCCAGGTGAAGCTGTCGAAAAGGCGACCGATCTGAGGCAAACGGCTTGAGAGGACATTCACAGTACGGCATCTACGTTGAACAGTACAAGTATATACAGTATAACGCGTGACCCACACAGGTGAGTATGGCAAACTTTGAGACTCTGAGCGAAAGCCATGGACGTATTGAAAGATCCGTGGGCTCGCAGAAACCTTGCTTTTCAACCCTTGATTAAACTTGCGAACGGTTTCGGGAGGCTCAAAGAACAGTTCTTCGTTGATTTGGAAGTGGAGCCGAAAGGTTTTGACAACGAGCAACAGCAGCAGCCGAAGCTACCGGCCTATCAACTAGGCACGCCAGGCCCGATTGTTGATCAACCAGGACCATGTGAGGTGAAATCTCACCAGATCGCAGGTATGCTGAAACAGCAAAGGTTTGACCTTTGCAGGGCAACTATTGAAGTCAAAGTGAATAAACACAACATAGATGCAAGCAGAATGTTTTGAGTTCTGCGTATGATTTTCAATGTCAATGCAACGTTGGGATTCAGGGCCTGAGTTATTATATGGGCTGGCCGGACGTCTCAAGCTGTCATCCATAGCCAAGTGGGTTAGGGAAATAGCAGATGGCATTGTCAGCAATGTTTACTATAGCTTGTGACAGCACTAGCAAAATAACGTCGTTCCACTTGCATTATCGAGCATTCGCTTGTTCCACCCCGCACGATGGAGGCGCATACATGTGCAACAATCGCAACTTGCAGATCTGCAATAAGGAGTTGTGGATAGAAATCCTCGTTTCAGGTCGCGCCGTTGGTGCAACGACTGCACTTGCTTCTGCAGAGTGTGTGGCTCAGGTATCGTTCATCCGACAGCCTGCCGATGCGCTTGATATCAGCCTCGTTTTTCCAGGCCTGGATACTGCTCCAGCACCTTCGGCGCTCTTGGCACCTCGGCGCCGCGCGCTCGAGGTGGTTGCAGAGGAACTGTGCGCCGTGGACCAACTTTCAGCCAGCGCGGCTTGTGTATCCGGGTCCAGCAAAGCTCGGCTCTGCAAGGATTGGGTTTTCTTCGAAGCTGAGGGTCCTAGTCTGCGTGTCGTAGGTGCTCGTATGCGCACGGGTCGCACACACACGTCAAGTAGGCTGCTGTCAAGATCGACATACTTCATTTCTTGCTTGTGTGTTGGCTTGTCTATGCCCAGGCGCTGCTGATAATGCAGCGGCCGGCGAGCTAGACGAGGCTTTTCCGGCTCACAACAACTCACATGAGAGCTCACACATATTTTCTCATGTTTCGCGATAGCCTTCCAATCGCCGCATTTCATCAGGTTTCGAAACTAGCGCTGCGCGACCGAGAGGCCAGAAGTTGCTTAAAGATGTCGGCTTGCCGTGCCTTCCCATGCGTGGTGCAAGATCTCAATCCGACGCTAGGAAGAAGTACGACAGCTGCTGGATCGCATGGCCGACGAAATTGTGGCTTGATGGAATCGGCGGTTCACCGCATGAGGCACGTTAGCCGACTGACCCGGTAGACGTAACGAATCCCAACACATCGTGTGCACAGGATGTGTTTGGGGGCGCAGTAATAAGATGTAGGAGAGCTGTCAGCTTCGGGTTCCCTCCATACCAAGCACTGACACTGCCAAGCAAGACCTCAAAGCCTCAAATCTTCGGACGCCGGGCTTCCACACCAGAGCAAATGCTTGGGAATCCGAGCCGGTCCTCGAACAGGCCCTCGGCAAGTGCAGAAACATCTCAGGCTTCGGAGCCCTGGCATTCTCCACCAGCGCAGCGCCGCCTGCTGGGCTTGGAGCGTAGCCTCCGCGAGGCGGCCGAGGAGCTGGCCAGGCCCAGAGGCTTAGGGCTTAGGGTTTTTCAGGTTTTCTTAGGGCTTTCAGGGGTTCTTAGGGCTCTTATGGCCTGTAGGTTTCTGAGGGCTTGGGGGGTGTTTGGTCGTAGCGGTAATGATCACGGTAGTGCAACCCGCAGGTCGGCACGCAACCTCAAGGGCCCGGAGAAAAATTTCAAGTACATCCGGCCGGTGAACATGAAGGATCCAGAGGACGTCAGGGTGAGCGGCATGGCGGCTGACCCGCCGTCGCGAGTTGAGCCAGACCGATTGGGAGATCACCACGGAATTTCTGCCATCATCTTGCAGCTTTGCTTCACTTTATGCTACTTAAGCTGAAGGGCGTTGCAGGGTGTTGCAGGGCATTTGCAGGGCATTCGTTTTTGCATTGCAGGGTGTGGCGGGGTGTCTCGCCAGGGCTGCCTCGGGCGACAAGACTGGCAGGAACCTCTCGGATGTCTTTGGTCCGAAGGCGCACTGTGCAGAAGCCATCCAGAGGATCCTGCACACCATGTCCTGAGCGGTTTAGCCATCTTGCAAGTTCATAGAGGGGCAGGCATAGTGGCATAGTGATCTCAGCCAAACTCGCGCAGAAGAGCGGAGCCAGCCTAAAAAGGGACAAGCTGCAGCTCCTTTTTGTCATGGCCGGTCGAAAGTTTGATTTGCCAAGCTTGCAAGAAACAAAAGGCATCTACGTCGCCTGCACAGCGTTTTTGTTCTTCAGATACGTATCAGCATGGTCTGCTTAGCACAGATTCGCAGGTGCCACGTGAGCTCCACTGTGGTGCTTGATAGTAGCTGTGCTACAGCATATTTTTAACGGGTGGCGGACAACTCATCGTTGTCAAGAGCTGGTCTTCCTGGCCGATGGACTCCAGCTTGCCGCACGCTCCGCACAGACGAATTCATGGGGCATCCGTGCTCGTTCTGAAGCCCGTTGAGTAATGTTGAGCTGTTCAATGGGCTGTTGGTGGCAGTTGCGACATGCCATTCGGCTGGAATGGTTCAAGCCCCATGGTCCGTGCCTCATTTGGCAAAAGACGAAGGACAATCGGGTCCCACTGAAGAATGCAGCCTTGATGCTCATCGCCGTGCTGAGACCTCACGTCTGCTACCGGAGGCTGGCGCTGGCAAGAGTTTGTAGGGAAACACAGGCAAAACAGTGCTCCGGTAATCTCCAGGTGTTTCATTCGGGCCGCTGGCTGTGGACACAGTTCAGTTGGTGTTTGATATTGACAGGACGGCTCTCATGTGGGAACGACGCGCGATTGAGAAGCTGGATGCGACTCAGAAAACCAGGATTCAAGAATCTCCGGCAGTTGAAGAAACTAGGCGACTCGCCGAATCCGTGGTTTTCCAGTTTCCCGAATCCGCGGTTTCCGAATCCGCTTTTGCCAGTTTCTTAAACACGTTCTTCCAGTTTCCGAACCCGCTTTGTAGTTTCTCGAATACGTGCATTTGGTTTCTAGTTTACGAACCCACGCGTTTTCAGTTTCCGAATCCGCTGCTGACCATCATGTGTGCAGCCTGTGAAGGTCACGATCCGGCATGCTGGCGCGAACAATGATTTGTTTGGGGATGTTACAGGGTAAAGCTGGTAAGTCTGGCAGCGCAACCGTCAGCTCGCACCTGGGCACAGGGCAAGTTATAATCGCCATTCATGAATGTTGCCATCTGCATGCGGGCAGCTTGTAGTTGACGCTAGCGTGATGTTGTGCGTCTGCAAGCCGGAAGCGTCGTTCATGACAGGTCAGCTGTCGTTTGGGCAGCCCTCTGCTCGTTTTTCTGGCAATGTGACGTTTAGAAGCCGTGAACGTGTCCGCTTTGCAGTTGCGGTTCCAGCAGGGATCTTTCCGGAAAGCTTAGGGCCTTAACGTCAACCGGGTGGCAACCTTGGTTCAGGTGTTGGGAGAGGAAGGCTGGCCTCGATCAAGGCAGATGCTTATTGAGGCAAAGCTTCGCCCTGTGTAAAAAGAAAGCTCTTAGACTGGATGTAGTAGTATGTAGTAGTTTGTTTGGCCCGCAGCCATGGCGGATGCCCTGCCATCCGCCTGTGCATTGCATGGCCATCTTTCCACTGACTCGAGGTGCGTTTATCCCTGTTTGAGTAGATGGGCTCCATTGCAACTGTCCCCTTTTGACTTTGTCCATGTCTGCAAGCGTTTGAACTTTGACCGCGGCCCTTAAGCTCACAGTTGGGGGAGGAGACTGTGTCAGAGTGAGAAGAATGTTGCTCATTGTGGTTGCGTTTCGTTGCGAGCCAGACCGCAGTGAAGCCTGCAGGCAGCGCATTGAAATTGCGCGCAAGCTCAAAGATGCAGGAGATCAGCATTCCATGTACGAAAAGTGCAATCAGTCGGGCACGCCGAGATTTTGAGAGCTTGGGAGGACCGCTCGCTGATGAGCACACAAAGATCCTCGCATCCCATGTTGGAGGCCGTTGACAGTGCAGTTTACAGCAAGCCAGATCAGATTATACATTAGGCGGCTACTGCCGGCAGTCAACGGAAATCCCGCTGCTCCACATTTGGGCAGGCGACCGCAGGTCCGCAGCCATGCTGTATTGGATGGGGGAGGCCGGTGATGGTGTGTTCCGTTTCGTATCTTTCATGGCACAGAGCATCTCTCACCAGGCAGGAGCGCAGGCCTTGGCATCGAGACTTGGAGAGGACCTCGGGCCCGGAAAGTTGCAAAGATGCTGATTCAGTCCGGAAGCATCATGAAGCGTTGTTGCAGCACAGCAAAGAGGACTGTGACAACCTTACGCATCGCATGGCCATGACATCGCTGGTGGCCTCTGGGCGCACCGGTGTCGACGCCCTACATTTTGCCCTGGGAGGCGCATTCGGCATGCATGGCCGCAGTCGCTGGTGCTGCTCTGATGAAAGCCTGCTACAGTATATATGTTGCAGGTGTTCGTGCTATGTATGGGTTGCTTGCTGTTTTCGGTGTGTGAAAGCTTGTGCGGCTTAGAGACATGTGCAGAATCAAGATGCGCTTGACCCACACCAAGACAATGTAGGCTGCTCTCAATAATTTTGTTGTTGAAGGGGTGGTGTGGAGCAAATCTTGAACTCCCAGACCCCAAATCCCAATCCCGAAGCCTTGAAAAATCTACGTCCGAAAGAAACCTAAACGCTAAAGCTCTAAGAATCTTAAACCCAATCTTGAATCTTAAACCCAATCTTTAATCCGACAAACACTAACAACCTAAGCCCTAAAGCCCCAAACCCCCCCCACACACCAAAAAAGACACCTCCACCCTTCTTGCTCTGCCCCTGTCAGAGTCATCATGCAGGCTCCGACCCCATGAGCCGACGGAATGCCGCAGAAGCATTGGCCATGGCCGGCGATGCGGGCAGTGATGCACTTGTGGACAGGCCAGGAGAGCTGCAACTGTGCACAAAGACGTGCGGCTTTTTACAGTGTGGCGTCATCTACAGTCTACAGCAAGTTGCGAGCGATTGGTCTGATTGTTGCTGAACGTCCAGGTTGCAAGATGCTTCTGCTGATGTCCGGCTCTCTGCAGCTTGGGGGCTGTCCAGGCGGATGTGCAAGGTAGCAGACAGATCAGACGTGAGAGTGAAGCCTCTGCGAAGTTTTGGGTTTGGCACGCCTCGCGCAAGCGCATTGACAGGATACCCAAGCTCTCCCGTGTCGCAGCCCTGGCACTGGCCCAACGTCTTGAAGACTCCCCTGTGTGCAGCTTTGCCCTGGAGGCGCCGGTTGTGCAATGTGCCATTAAGTTACCGACACTTGGATTGACTGCACAGGCGCTCAGCCTCAGGGGTGAGCTTGGTGCCTCTGCACTTGCTACGCAGCTTGCCTCCGAACAGAAGGAGAGATCAAGGGCTGTGAGAAGAGCTCTAAGACCATCTGATGAATCTGGCAGGAGGCACAGCAATTGGCCGCCGCAGGCCTTGAGAAACTGGGAGAGGTCGGAGCCCGTGGGGCGGCCGAGATGATGAGCCACGAGAGCCCTGGCGTGCAACCCTCAGTGCCCCCATTCTTTGTCAAGCCATGAGCGGCTCTCCAATATAGCCTCTAGTGCTGGCCAGGGCCGCCGCCGCGCCGCCGAGCTGCTCGCCTCCATGGGGCCGGCCAGCAAGCTCAGGAAGCAGGGGAGAGAGCAGTGTACTCTAGTGCCAGCGTGGACTGAACAGAGATGATACCCCAAATAGTCCCATCATGTTCTTTTTTGAACAGCATTCTGCGCTCTTGTTAAGAAGACAGAGCGAGTCTGAGGCCGCGGTTCCTGCCCTGGTGCCCTGGCTCCGTGATGCGCACGGCGACCTCCGGCGCAGAGCCGCCGAGGCGAGGGGGCCGAGGTCAAAGCGCAATGATCTGCGCTGCACTGCGCTTTTGCCATTTTGCGCTTTCTTTTGTGAAAAGAAGCATCTTTATGAACAAAGTCTCTTGAGAAAGCTCTACATGCGCTTCTTCCGCCTCTCTTTCTCGAGAGATTTTTTTGAGGTTTTGGGCCGCCTGGGCTCTGCAGCTGCCGGCGAGGTCAAAGCCTTGTCGCGGCTCCTGGAGGTGCGGAAGAGGTTTTATGAACTACAACTACAACTATGTTAAAACGGTCACCTTACAAATGTGATCAAATGTGCTTCAACGGTGTTGCAGGCTTTAGCTGCATGAGTACTTCACAGCAGCCGCATTGTGAGCGGGCTCGTTCTGCGCGTGGCCCTGCAGGATCCAGATCCCTATGCACGGATCAGTTCCGGGCTTGATGTGTCGGAGGTTCCCGCTGAAAGTTTGGGCGCATGGTGAGCCGCGTACGAAGCAGGTGCTGCCCGTGCGCTCCGTGCTGACGGCCTAAGAGAGGTCGTTTCGTCAGACATCTCATGCTATGAATGCTCAGTGCCTGCAACTAGCTTGCGCCTGCAACGAGCAAGCTGGAGATCAGGCTGCCAGTGCGGCTGGCATTTCGGAGGAGCGAATCGCGGCTGCTCTCAGCAGCAGACAGGCCGGGGGTGGTGCAGTCCTGCAGATTGCAACTATGCCCTGGTTTCGGGCTTGTTTTGAGTGTGAGGTACCTCGCAGAGCCAGAAGACCTCGCTTTGCCATGTCAGAGATGTGAGACAAGAGTTGCATCAATCGCCGCAAGCTTGACGTAGGTGCACAAGTTCGCAAGCTTGTGAAAAGCGCAAGCTTGTCCAGACGTCCGTCTTGACGAACGCCTAGAAGCAAAATTGCTAACTTTGTGTGGGACAATCTCATTCTCCTTCGCTTGCTTACAATGTAAATGCGATTGTCGTATGCCCGCACGCTCGAAGCAAGTTGCAACGCACAGAGGATGAAGAGCTACGCCAGCCCATCTACAGCTATGACATGATTCAGTCGGCAAGACGCTTCGTTGAAGTTGACAGTCGCCTCAACCTGAACGAAGAGTAAACACACATCAGAGTTTTGACTCCACATACTTCACACCCAGCAGAAGAGAATCAGCCAGGCCAAGTTGTCTGCTGAAATGCGAGATGGTATGACGTGATGGCGGAGGAGTCTTTCCAGGTGCTACCCTAACACGACATAACACGACCAAGTTCAAGTTCTCTGGAACGTCCAAGAGAGCACGGAATGCAAGGCCGACGCCTCGCCCTCCGAGGGCTCCGAGCCACCCGAGTCCCTGCAGCTGGCACGGAATCCTTCGGGTTTGGGGCTTAAGTTTGTTTTATTCACTTAATCTCCTTCTCTCTCTCTCTTTCTCTCTCTTTCTTTTTTTTTTTTTTTTCTCTCTCTCTCTCTCTCTTAACATGTCACAGTCCGTTGACCGGCCTTAGGTCCTTTCGTGTTTGCCCATGACTTCACGCGGGAAGTTGCCGGCTGCCTTGAGGATCACCTGGGCCTTTCCTTTGTCGATTCGCGGTGTTTTGCCTGTAGGCTTTAGAGTTCAGCTTGTAAGTTGTGATGGATGCAAGCAGAATTTGCTCTGTCTGGTTCCATGAATGAAAGTGAACCGCCGTCAGCAAGCGAAGTCGGTGGTACATCTTGGGAGGTTTTACAGTTCACGCGAAAAAGAAGAAAGAGAGGTCAAACAAAGACATGCAGGGCCTGAAGGATGTTAGTAGAAACCCAATGTAAGGGCAGTGGGGAACCATTGTGCCAACAAAGCAACACAGAACTAACCTGAACGAACCAGCGAACAGACAGAACGACGTTTCTGCGCGAGCAAAGAAGCAAGTTAGTGGAACAAAGCATGAAGCATGAAATGTCACAGAACGGAACAAGAACGAAGCATGAGAGGTCCGGATGAAGCAGGGGATCAACTTACCAAGAACGTGCCAATCACACGAATCAACCAACGACGCCCCAATCAAAGACAGAATTCCGAAACTAGTTCCCGATCTGGCCCCGCCACCACCACCATCAGATTGCAGTCTAAACTGTTGCAAGTAACCTGGCAAAGTCTGAACGTCTTGAGGACTTGGCCACCGACCACTTAACCCCTTTGACAGACGCTGCTTTTACGGTTTCAAGAAAGTTGAAACGTTTTGAGGGGATCCTTTGCGGCAGGATGCCTACAGCGTGCAGAAGAAGCCGCTTGGCGAGGGCTCCTTCGGGAGTGCCTTTCGAGCGACTAGCAAGTAGCCCTACCGCTCGCTTGGATTCGCTTGCATCGCTGGATGCCTAATTTGAGCCCCTTTGGGTGGCATTGTTGAACTCATACCCAGCAAGCTGGCGGATGCTGAGCGAACTATTCTGTCTTGCCTTGGCAGACGTGGCACTTGCGCTGTTGCTCTGGAAGGCTGCTGTTATCGCTGTCTCCATGAAACACCAAGATGCTGACAGTTCAAGATAGAGAGCTTCCTAAAATCAAGTGTGCAGTAGGCATTCTTCATGTTTGGTGAGCCAAAACACTTCGGTTGAGCCATGCAAGCCACGATGCCATGCCAACCTACAGAGAGCTCTACTGGTGGATGTGTGCGGGCGCCGTTGTTTTGTCTGCCATTCTTACATCTTTGCCGGCAAACCGATGGAGACTTGGTGCAGGGTTAACCTGGTCTAAGCAGGACCAATCACCGAACATCTCCTCAACTTACTGCGCTGGCCCAGGAGTTGGCGTCCCAAAGTGCAGGACGATGAGGAGGCCATAGACCTGGGGTCGGTCGCCAAAGGCAGTTTCATGGTAGCTTGCTTGCATCAAAGGGGCTGCCTCCAGGAAGTCTCAGCAAACACAAGACGCGCATTGGTTGGCTAGCAAGCTTAATCAGGGTTGAGGGAACAAGGACGTTAGCCCTCCAGGCCCCTTGTTGCTGAGGTAGCTGTGCCAGATGCCTTCTCCGAGGTCGGTGGCTTTAGGAATCCACACCTGGGCGTTTAGGATGATTCGTTTCAGTGCAGGAAGAAGAGAAGCCTGCTCCCACCCCACCAATCCCGAGCTCTCTGAAGGCGGAGTGTCAGGAGCTGCTCCGGATGGGCGGGCCTGGTGAAGAGGCCTCAAGTGTGACTTGCTAGGTTTTTGCAGGTTTTGCATGTTTTTGTGGTTTTGTGGCTTGATCGGTTCCATGGCGCTTAGTGTCGCCGGATTCCACATCCTCGCCCAAATAGCTTGGCCAGGAGTTGCCATCCGCCCTAATCTGCACCGGAGACGCCATCTGTCGCTTCACTCAATACGCAGCATGTGAGGCCTTGGTTTCTGGGAGTCACGGTCCTGGCTTGCTGAAAGAGGAGGCATGAGTCTGGCGTTGCTCAGTGGATCCAAGGCAGGAGTGCTTCCAGTGAAGGTGCGTGTGGCAAAGATGTACACAGTGAATCCGGATGATGCTCGGTTTCCAGACCTGTGTTTTAGGAGCAGATGTTGGATGATGTTGGGAACATCACATTGAAGGCTGCATTGTAAATGCAGAAAACTGAGTGCCACTTTTCCTGAGGTTCCAGTGGGTTTTCAGACGTCTCTGGCAGATTGCGACCGAGACGAACCGGTTGCACTGGAAGCTCAAAGGGCCTTTGAAGTTTCTGGAGCCGCTGAACCTGGTTAGCCACTCGGTTGAAGGATGTTGAAGTAGTAGGTTGGTTTCTTGGAAGCCTTCGGACCACTGTAGCCACCAGCTGAGCCCTGACCACTGAGGCTATCCGGCAGCTCAGCGGCGACATGTCTGGGCTTTCCTGCTTGTGCCATGGATTCCAGCCTTTGATGCTTTGAGGCAGCAGGAGACGATGGGGATGTTCACGGCCACTATGATTGGCACACCGCTCTGGGCTTAGTCCCCGGCCCAACAAACCATACAAAACCAACAACAGACTTCAAACTCCCGAAAAATCCCCAAATGCTGGCCCTCAGGACTTGATGCCGGGCTCTGAATCGGAGGGGCGCCTGCTGTCTCTTTCCGTTCAGCTCTCCAGCGGGAGTGTGCCTTGGAATTTTGCCTTTCAGTTCATGCAGCTTACACCCTTATCTCCCCCCCCCCCCCCTAAAGCCTCAACCTCTCTCGGCCTCCCAGGACTACCAAGGCGGTTCCTTGGTCGTCGGCACTGAGGAAGCCTCACGCAGCCGTGGCGCTGCAGCGCCTTCAGCGGAGAGATCGGGGGGCTTTTGAACTTTGGGCTTTCGTACAGGGTCCGGGGCTTCAGGAGCTTCAGGAATTTGTGGGGACTTAAGGCTTTTCAATGTTTACTTCCTGGACCTCAGGTAACGTTTCCTTCATACATGGCCCACTGCGTTCTCCCAGTCTCCAAGGGAGTCAGGCCTGACTTGCCATCTTCATGGTTGCTGAACCTGAATCGCTGTGCTGACACCCGCTCTCCAGCTCCCCAAACGATCCCAAACGAAGCCATGCAGGCATGCCCTGGTTGCCTGGGTGCGTGGTCGGGTTGGCAACGACCTGGCAGATGCTGCGTCTGTGGCGCATCGGCGTGCCATCGTCAGCCGGCGAGGATTCGCACTTTCATTTCAAATCCACGTTCCTATCAGAATCTTTAGACCAGGGGCCCGAGCCCATGCACAGTTGCAGGTTTGGCACTGAGACCCTGGAATTATGCTGCTCGAACATCTCAGGCAAACGGCGCAGGGGCGCTGCAGAAGTTGGAGCGCCCGACAAGCCGAACAAAGCTTGTGGCGGAGCTTAGCTTAGTGGACCTGCCGGTGAAGCTGGGGGAATGCGAAGGTTATGTTGCGTGATTTGCGTGATGACGCAGCCACGCGGGAGATTTAAGGCCCAGGCATCTCTGGGCCTGCAGCGCATCTACGGCAACCACCTGCTGCACACCGGCCGACACCGGGAGGCGGCTGATGTGCTGCGCGGTGTGGCGCAGCAGGACGTTGCGTGCTTTCTGTGGTTGGGGTGGTGTGACTCTGTGTGACTCTTTGACCATGTCTCGAAAGGATCCGTACAGCCCTGGTGCCTTGAACAACTTGGCGGTGGCAGAGTACCAGCAAGGCAAGATGCCTGCGGCAATCGCACCTGGGATGGGGATTTGATGCGGCATCCTGCACATTTCGTAAATGTCCTAGAGTCGCAGACTCTGACTCCTTTGTTTGCAGCCATTGCCAGATCCGAGGATGCCCTCCTCTATGCTGTGAGCCTGCGTCCGAACGATGGTGCTCGGGAAGAGGGGAAGGGAGGAAGCTTCCGATCATCTGTGTTCTTTCAGTGGCATGGAGCCTTGGAGCCTGACACTGCCCTCGAGGTGAAGTGCGGGCCAACTTGGGGAGGTTTTTCTTCATGGAGGGCTACATGTCTCTGGGGACCTACCACCTTGCCATCGCTGTGACTCTTTGGCACCGCTCAGCTCCTGCGCTGCAAGACCTTTCAAGACCGAGGGAAGGGAGTTCCACTGTGCTCCACGGAGGCATATGGAGGCTTACAGCTTTCAACATGTGCTTTTGCCTAGGCAATAATGCTGTCGATATTTTGCATGACGGCGTATTGCACCTTGGCTTGCATTCTCTCAGACGCAGTACCTTCGCACCCTTGCGGCAATGAGCGATCATTCACCTAGGCAGCGTGTGCGCTGCGCTCAGCTGTTTGCGTAACTTCCTGAGCGTAGCATCTGTGTGTCGGGGGATGTGCAGCGCAGCCTGCTAAGAGAGAGGCAGTGCCTTCTGGTGCTGCTGCTTGACAGCTCTGGGTTGGCCCAAGCAGAGACCCCGTGATGAGGAGGACGAAGAGGCGGTGACCTGGTAGCCGGGCATCTTCCGGGTTTTGATATCATCCGAAGAGCGTTGCCAAATCGGAGGTATCTACAGAGCTGGACACCGAGGACCATGAGCCTGCAGAGGGCAGCACAGCAGGCATGGTTGCGTGCGCACACTGTTCAACTTGCAGAGCAAGAACTGCACACCGTTCACATGTGCATGTCTGCACCCACGCCTGCTGAAAGGCAAATAGGTCCTTCTGAGAAAAGAAAAGAAGTCGGCCTCCTTTACTTTGAGATGGGCACGTGCGGAAGAGAGAATCACTCCGCTGTCCTGTTCCTCTTGGAGATGAATGACACTTGAGGAGTGTGCTGAGCAAGCACGGTTTGTGACGGCCCAGTGGACAAGCAAGGTTGCACTTCGTCACAGCGTAAAGCCTACAGATGACGTCGCTTCTCAAGGAGTTCCTGCCGGCCGTTTTTCATGGATGCCTCCTAAGCAAGGTGAAGCTGGTCAGGGTCAGGAGCTCCTTCAATGGTTTCGCATGCAACGAAGAGAAGTTTGGGGCCAAAGCGGCCGTGACGCAACAGATGCTGCAGACGCAACAGCATGCTCTCGATCATTCCGATGATTCCGATCTTTCACGCAGCCAGCTGCTTTGGCTTTCGCCAAGGGCTTGGATCTTGGAAGGACCTGTTAGCGAACGGTCACCTCGCTGACGCTGCTCGTGAAAGGAAAGCCAGGTGGCAAAAAGGGAATGGCGAGCGTTGTGTAGTTGCCATGGAGTCCTTTGATCACAAGCGTTCGCAGAAGCACGTGAACTTGCGTTTGACAGCTTCCATTGTGATGGGTTGCAGTGCCAGGCAGACGGGGCAGGAGCGAGTTCAGAACCTAGCGATGGGTTGAACCTGGCCACGGGACCACGATCATGAGTTAGCGACCAGGTGTTTGGCAAGTAGCCATGCTGCACTGGCTATCACTAGCTAGCCTGCTCCATTGTGCTGCTGTGTGGTCACCGCTCATGTCTTGCAGTTTTTGGACCATCAAGGCGGTGAAAGCCATAGACATCAGCAACATGAAAAACCCCACCAGGCCAGGGTTGGGTGTTCTTTGTCGCTGGGACAGCCGCGCAGCATTTTTGCACATTCTACAGCAGGTTCCAGCGCGAAATCAACATCGCGAAGAAGCTGGACCATCCCAATGTTGTCAGGCTCGCGACTGCAACATGCCTTGACATGGTTAGCGATGAAAAGGAAGCCTGGCGGTTGCTTCTTTGGCTGTTGCAACTGGCTGAGAGGCTCTATGAGACCTTCAGAGATGCCCGGAAGGCACTGGGCATTGAACTGGGGGCGCTCTCGTTTAGATTTTAGTTTGGAGTTGCCTGCAGTCACTGTGTTGTCCGTCGGGATTTGATCCCTCTCAGTCCTTTCAGCTTCTCAGCTCTTTCAGCTCTTTCAGCTCTTTTTTTAAAAGCAAATTTCAAGAATTTCTTCTTTTCGTTCGTGGCAGATCTACTTAGTCATGGAGCTCTGCACTGGCGGCGAGCTCTTTGATCGCATCGTGGATGAGGCGGAGCTCGACATGAGTGGGACAGAGGGGGACTCATTTAGTCAGCGACTGCCAAAGAAAAGCGATCTGGCCAGGCGCCTAGCGGGTTTGATGAAGGACATGCAGCAAAGTGTGCCCATCAGCGTGGCTCGCCGTTTCTTCTGTTTGGCACCGAATGATGAAGCAGCTTCCTGCACTCTGGCATGGGCTGCGTCTCAGCCAGAGAGTAGGTCGGTAGGGGTTGTATAGACCCCTATAGAGTTTGGGCAGTGTTTAGCGGTTTGGGGTTGGGCATCTCTCCATGATTGGTTCAGCGATCGGTTTGGGATGCGTCTCCTCCCCTAAGCCCTAAACCCCAACACCTGGGCAGGTACATACGGCAGATCTTGTCTGCTATTTGCTACCTCCATGCCCACAGGCCGGTTCAGTCTACTGGGCACTCGGGGGTTGCTGTTTTCAGGGGATCTTGAACCAGGCGCCTTGCGAGTTGCCCAAGCAACATAATATCAGTGTTGAAGCGGTGTTGACTTCCAGAAAGCAAAGAGGCACGGCAGGGTTTCAGGTTAACAGAGAGACAACTTTGGAGTGTCCACGCCGAAAGTTCTTTAGTTCTTTAGTGGCTTCCACCAATATGGGGGTTTACGAGAATAGGGCTAACTAATTGGGGTACTAAAAAAGAAGGGAATCCAGGGGTCCCTCATTGTCGTAATCCCCCCTTTGAGCATAACTTCGCCAACAGAATATGCAACTTGCTCAGGAGGCCTGTATCCTGAGTCTTTCCAGGGTGCCATGCAAGAGAGTCTGATTGCTCTTTTGCGTGTGGCTTATGGCCGACCTTCGTATGTTGCATCCACCTTCACGCTGAAGGCCCGACGGTCACCATTCCACGACAAGTTCGGCAACAACCGAGCATGTTCCAGACACCTTCCAGCCTCCACAACTGCAGAAACTCACGCTCATAGTTCTTCGGAAATGATCAGATTCATGAGATTGTCAGATTCATCTCGACGCAGCTTCGACCACTCATCACGCATGCATGTATGATGGGCTACACACTGGCAGTGAGGGTCTTGTGTTTCAGCTTCATTGACCTGGCTTGGCGGCACTGTTTGCAATCGTTTGACATGACTGGGATGTGCGTGGACAACCAACCTGCTTGTAGTTATGTTCTTGAGATCGTTAGGTTCATTTCATCGACGCAGCTTCGTTGCGGATTCTGAAAACTACTCATCGCAAAAGCGTGTATGATGGGCATTGATGGGCTACGTGCTGGCAGCCAGGTGCTTGCTTTTCAGTTTGCTTGACATGGTTTGGCAGCGCTCTTGTTGTCGAGACCAGGGCGTGCCGTGATGCCTGACATGATTATTCATGAGATCGTTAGGTTCATCTCATCGACGCAGCCTCGCTGCGGGTGCTTAAAAACTACTCATCGCAAATACGTGTATGATGGGCATTGATGGGCTACGTGGTGGCAGCCAGGTGCTTGCTTTTCAGCTTGCTTGACATGGTTTGGCAGCGCTCTTGTTGTCGAGACCAGGGCGTGCCGTGATGCCTGACATGATTATTCATGAGATCGTTAGGTTCATCTCATCGACGCAGCCTCGCTGCGGGTGCTTAACACTACTCATCGCAAATGCGTGTATGATGGGCATTGATGGGCTACGTGCTGGCAGCCAGGTGCTTGCTTTTCAGTTTGCTTGACATGGTTTGGCAGCGCTCTTGTTGTAGAGACCAGGGCGTGCCGTGATGCCTGACATGATTATTCATGAGATCGTTAGGTTCATCTCATCGACGCAGCCTCCTGCGGATGCTTAAAACTACTCATCGCAAAAGCGTGTATGATGGGCAGTGATGGGCTACGTGGTGGCAGCCAGGTGCTTGCTTTTCAGCTTGCTTGACATGGTTTGGCAGCGCTCTTGTTGTCGAGACCAGGGCGTGCATGCTCATCGACGCAGCCTCGCTGCGGGTGCTTAAAACTACTCATCGCAAAGCGTGTATGATGGGCATTGATGGGCTACGTGCTGGCAGCCAGGTGCTTGCTTTTCAGCTTGCTTGACATGGTTTGGCAGCGCTCTTGTTGTCGAGACCAGGGCGTGCCGTGATGCCTGACATGATTATTCATGAGATCGTTAGGTTCATCTCATCGACGCAGCCTCGCTGCGGGTGCTTAAAACTACTCATCGCAAAAGCGTGTATGATGGGCATTGATGGGCTACGTGCTGGCAGCCAGGTGCTTGCTTTTCAGCTTGCTTGACATGGTTTGGCAGCGCTCTTGTTGTCGAGACCAGGGCGTGCCGTGATGCCTGACATGATTATTCATGAGATCGTTAGGTTCATCTCATCGACGCAGCCTCGCTGCGGGTGCTTAAAACTACTCATCGCAAAAGCGTGTATGATGGGCATTGATGGGCTACGTGCTGGCAGCCAGGTGCTTGCTTTTCAGCTTGCTTGACATGGTTTGGCAGCGCTCTTGTTGTCGAGACCAGGGCGTGCCGTGATGCCTGACATGATTATTCATGAGATCGTTGCTCATCGACGCAGCCTCGCTGCGGGTGCTTAAAACTACTCATCGCAAATGCGTGTATGATGGGCATTGATGGGCTACGTGCTGGCAGCCAGGTGCTTGCTTTTCAGCTTGCTTGACATGGTTTGGCAGCGCTCTTGTTGTCGAGACCAGGGCGTGCCGTGATGCCTGACATGATTATTCATGAGATCGTTAGGTTCATCTCATCGACGCAGCCTCGCTGCGGGTGCTTAAAACTACTCATCGCAAATGCGTGTATGATGGGCATTGATGGGCTACGTGCTGGCAGCCAGGTGCTTGCTTTTCAGCTTGCTTGACATGGTTTGGCAGCGCTCTTGTTGTAGAGACCAGGGCGTGCCGTGATGCCTGACATGATTATTCATGAGATCGTTAGGTTCATCTCATCGACGCAGCCTCGCTGCGGGTGCTTAAAACTACTCATCGCAAAAGCGTGTATGATGGGCATTGATGGGCTACGTGCTGGCAGCCAGGTGCTTGCTTTTCAGCTTGCTTGACATGGTTTGGCAGCGCTCTTGTTGTCGAGACCAGGGCGTGCCGTGATGCCTGACATGATTATTCATGAGATCGTTAGGTTCATCTCATCGACGCAGCCTCGCTGCGGGTGCTTAAAACTACTCATCGCAAAAGCGTGTATGATGGGCATTGATGGGCTACGTGCTGGCAGCCAGGTGCTTGCTTTTCAGCTTGCTTGACATGGTTTGGCAGCGCTCTTGTTGTAGAGACCAGGGCGTGCCGTGATGCCTGACATGATTATTCATGAGATCGTTAGGTTCATCTCATCGACGCAGCCTCGCTGCGGGTGCTTACAACTACTCATCGCAAAAGCGTGTATGATGGGCATTGATGGGCTACGTGGTGGCAGCCAGGTGCTTGCTTTTCAGCTTGCTTAACATGGTTTGGCAGCGCTCTTGCTGTAGAGACCAGGGCGTGCCGTGATGCCTGACATGATTATTCATGAGATCGTTAGGTTCATCTCATCGACGCAGCCTCGCTGCGGGTGCTTAAAACTACTCATCGCAAAAGCGTGTATGATGGGCATTGATGGGCTACGTGCTGGCAGCCAGGTGCTTGCTTTTCAGCTTGCTTGACATGGTTTGGCAGCGCTCTTGTTGTCGAGACCAGGGCGTGCCGTGATGCCTGACATGATTATTCATGAGATCGTTAGGTTCATCTCATCGACGCAGCCTCGCTGCGGGTGCTTAACACTACTCATCGCAAATGCGTGTATGATGGGCATTGATGGGCTACGTGCTGGCAGCCAGGTGCTTGCTTTTCAGTTTGCTTGACATGGTCTGGCAACGCTCGTGTAAGGTTTTTGTGACCATCTCGGCAGCTTAGATGCGAGTGCTTACAACTACTCATCGCAGATGCGTGTATGACGGATACGTGCTGTCAAAGGGCCGTGTTTTTGCATTAGATCGAGAAGTTTCTCGTCGACTCCGTTTTACTGCGACCGCTCACATCTTTCCTCGCAGGGTAAGCCACGAGCTCTTCTCGTGTTTCACCTCTTCTGCTCGATACGGTTATGCAGCCGGGTATGCAGTGGTTTGTTAATTCTTTAGATGTGATGGCGTCGTCTGGCTCATTGCCGCTAGCGGCATGTTGGGATGCATTGCAACTGAGGAGCGTGAGTAGGCATTGTTCGTGATGGACAAGCTGTTTGTCTACGAGATGTTGTTTTGTTCGCATCACATGTGGCTCATCAATTTTTTGTGTTGTTTTTGTATGTGTTTTGTTTCATCATGGCATGTGGCATCAGCCACGGCGTCGGCTTCCAACGATCAGACACGGAACAGCCAAGCCAAGTGACATTTACTCACGTGCCTTGAGCTATGCTCTGATATCTTTGACTTGACCGTCCCGAAGGAGATATGTTGGGATGCTAGTCCATGTCAATCTCGTGAGGTTCGCTCATCGCGACGTGAAGCCTGAGAACTTCCTCTTTCACGATCCTTCCCCGGAGTCCCAGCTCAAGGCCTGTTGCCTACTTTGCTCGTTTCTGAGCACTGCTGTCTCAAAGAGCTGTGAACGAGCGTACCTAGGGTATAGCACTAGAACCGCGTGTCATGGTCCTCGGATGAGAGATGTTAGAGTGAAAGGGTGGAAGGCCATGAGCCTTGATGTACGGAAGGGACCCTCGCCCGCAGAACTTGTTCTAGGACTTTTGGGAAGGGCGCAGTCGGACTGCCATGCTATATGCTGGAAGAATCGCAATCGCAATGTCGCAATTCTTAGGCTCCAGTTCTTTATTCAGGTACTCAGCAGGAAGAAAAAGGCAGATCTGGAACGGGAAGAATCAGCAAAGCCTCCTGCCACCGGAATGAGCCCTCGGACTTAGATCATCGACTTCGGCTTGGCTTGCCAGTTCGAACCCGGAGTGAAGATGAGCACGAAGGCGCGGCGGAATTCTGAATCAACCTAGGATTCCGAAATATTCAAGGTTGGAGAGAGCTTCAATTTGAGTTCTCTTTGTCCGTTTAAAGTTTAAAGCATCCGCATGTTTGACAGGCGGGGACAGCGTACTACGTTGCTCCGGAGGCAGAGCTGAGCTTCGCTTCAGGGTGTGAGGATACAGCCCATACCCCTAAACCGTCTGAACGCTAAGACCCAGCCCAGCAAAGACGACCCACTCCGAGATCCACCTTTGGGAATCTTCTCAGGCCCTCGACGCTGCTTCTAAACCCTAAACCCTATTAAAAGACCCGCAAGCCCTAAGCCCTAAACCTCTAAAACCCCTAAGGCCTAACGTCTGAGCCCTCGTGTTCTTACCACGACTCAGGCCTCTGGGGACTGGATGCGGCATAAGCCCTCCTAGACTCGCAGGTACCTGTGACTCCAAACTCTACAACCCTTTCAGAGAAGCCTGCCACTTTTAGTGGGCCCCCGTTCGACCCACTAAAGCCCCTAAATACCCTCAATCTCCCCAAACCCCCAAGTCCTCAAATACCCTAAATGTCCCCAAACCCCAAAAACGCGCAGGGTGTAAGGTCGAGGGTTTAGGGCCCAGAGTCGATCCCTGACACGCCCCAAAAACTAAACCATCCCTTAAAACCCCTAAAGCCCTAGCTGAAGAAACTCTTCTGCGGTGTCGCTGGGGGCTGGGAGGTCCTGAAAGGAGGGTACGACGAAAAATGTCTTTGCCTTAGCCGCGCTGCCTTTCTGGTGGTCAGAGCTCCCATGTCCGTGCGACTGTGCAACAGCATGTTAAGGAGAGTCAGCTGCTTGAGCTCCCTGTGTCACTGCGGTGGCCTAGAATCATGAAGCCTGACAGCAGGCCCTACCCCAAACCTCATCCTGTCAAGACACAAACCTATTCGAAGGCATGTCTTTTGTACAGCAACACCAGTGCTTGAAGGGGCAATCGAAAGTAATCATTGTAATCATAATCGGCTGCCAAATCCAAATATATCGCAGTTTAGGAAGGAATGAGGAACCGACAACACTCATCCTGAGGACTCATCCTGCACCTGCGAGCCACATGTTGACATAATTCAGAGAATTTTAAAATCGAACGCTCGCCCTCAGAGAAACGGAGTAACCCCGAGGCCCAAATCCTCCGAGAGTGAAGTGAATTCTTGTCGTTGACAAATGGACGAAGTGAATGCGTGAAGCAAAGTCATGAGCCAGTGAACGAATTGAATGATGGGCACGATAAGAATATCCGTGACAGTACCCATAATGATGTGATTGCAAAACCAAAACGCCGAGGATCTTTCCATCATCAGCTCATTTTTGACACGGCTGTGGCTGTAAGGTTAGGAAAGGTCGTAAGGCAACAACCTTCCATGGCAGGTAAGTTCCGTCCGGCATGAGCTGTGCAAATGACTTCCTCATTGTCACCAGCTTCATCTCTCAAAAGTTGACTCACTCTTGAGTACGTAAGAGGAAGCCAATAACCTAACATCAAGACCATGACAGTTGGCCGTTCAATATCTCTTCATTTTGCCTTGGTATTATGGCGCACAGCAACCGTATGCCGCATCAATCCGGCCCTGGCAGGTGAAAAAGCCCTTTACAGCCTTGTAGGGATGCGTCCAGACTCGGCCTAGAGATGTTTAGAGCATGTGTATCATGGCAATTCATGGCACATCTCGCAGATGACCAAGGTGACGTATGGAGTGCCGGTGCCAGGATGCTCAGCGTTCTGGGGTGTTGTGGCCGGGGTTGAGAATTTCTTGCAG
This sequence comes from Symbiodinium natans, assembly GCA_905221605.1. Classification (NCBI taxonomy): domain Eukaryota; class Dinophyceae; order Suessiales; family Symbiodiniaceae; genus Symbiodinium; species Symbiodinium natans. The sequence continues at coordinate 48,392 of CAJNDS010002784.1, read as the reverse complement.
TCAGCACATAGTGAGTCTTGTAGCATGCTTTCCTCGCTTTACAGGTTCTCTATTTTGGTGTCCTGCTTTGTTTTGGGGGTACCCATAACTTAGGGAACCCGTCCATGTTTCTAGGCCTGCATATGGCTTTGCGTGTCAACATGGATCCGGAGCGGTCTTGCTGGGCGGACAATACTTGGTTCGAGCTTGCTCTTTGGTTTAAGGTTTAGGGCTCAGGGTTGGGGGTTGAGAATTCAAGTGGGGTGTAGTTTTGTGGGTTTAGGGTTCAAAGGGCCCTGAAGCCATGCACCCTTGTACAGTAGCGGGTGGTTGCAAGCGGGCTGGTGGTTTACTTTATGGTCTAGGGTATTTTAGCTAGGGTTGATTGGTTAGGGATTGTTGAAGTTGTTTTTGTTCGGGTGGCGGTTGTTCCGAGACGTTGTTCCGCAGCTTTTAAGAACATGTTAGAACCCCGAGCCTCGGTGGCTTTGCAGCTTAGCCTGTTTTTTGGAATTCCGGTGCCCTCAAGTTGGCAAGGAACTGGTAGCAAGTACAGGGTGTAGGGCTTAGTGTAGGGTTGAGGGCAAAAGCGGACCATCTTTTAAGGTGATCTCCTTCGTGCTGCTCTGCGGCTTTCCACCCTTTGCAGGCTGAGCTCTGCGGAAAGTGTGCACTTGACTAGAGTGACTAGAGCAGTTGCCGCTGCAGGTTCAGCAGTAGAAGACGCCATAAGCCCGCGCTCTAGGACACATCTTGTTCATGTAGTCCTGCCTTTACGAGCTGTGCATGTGCAAGGGTCGTAGATTAGCTAGGGAATTGTGCTGCTGCGGCACTGGTTTAAGGAGTTACCCTTGCGCTAGGCGACAAAGATCCCGAGATCTTGAAGAAGGCCGGTGAAGAGACGTCAAGAGACGTCGAGAGACGTCTCTTGAGACGCCAAGAGCGCAGCATAGCACAGCAGAGCCCTGCTTTTTGTGTGTTCTGCTGCACAGGTCAAGATGGGAACTTTCGAGTTTCGCTCGCCTGAATGGGACCCGATCTCTCAAGGTGGGCTGAGTAATGAAGCTTCAAGAAGATGGGAAGGCTTCAACATGCTTCAGCACGCTTCGACATGCTTGAGCTCTCCAATCGATGGCTCAAGTTTGTTTCGCCGGAATTTGTTTTTTTCAAGTGGTGCAAATGCCTGGCAAAGTCGCTGGCAAAGTGGCTGATGCTGGTGCAGCACGTTGCAGCCAGAGATCCGAATGGGTCAGCATGCTGCAAGTTTTGCAGCAGTTGCTCTTGTCCTCGTCAGTCACGCTTCGTTCCTGTTTCGCATCCATTGATGCGTGTGCTAAGCAGCAGAGGTGGCGAAAGGCAGTTGCGTTGATGCAGGAAGCGCAGCGGCAGAACCTGGAAACCCGAGTCATCCAATACAACACGACAATTGATGCATGCACGAAAAGCAGTGATTGGAATCACGGTATTTCCTTACTTGCCGACGTTGCAGGCAAAGGCCTCCAGCCCAGTCCGATCACGCTTGGCACCAGTACGGCAGCCTTCTCGAAGGGCCGGCAGTGGCAGCTGGCCTGTCACATGCTCCAACTTCTCGATGCATTTCTCACCCGCCCGAATTCCTTCACACTGAGTGCTGCGCAGAGTGCATGTGCAGGTGAGACACAGTGGCAGTTTGCCGTGCAGCTGTTGGGCGAGGTCCGTTCCGAAGAGCTTGAGCCCAGTGTCGTCCTGCACAACGTGGCCGCCAGTGCCTGCCAAAGCAGCAGCCAGTGGAAGTTGGCCTGTGAAGTTTTGGGAACACTCGGCCTAGTTGCGGAGCAGCCAGGCCCATCCGCAAACGTTTTCACTTACAGTGTTGCCATTGGCATGTGTGGAGATGGGCAGTGGCAGCTCGCGATGAAACTTCTTGCGGATGCCGAATCCCATGGGATACGGTTGGATATGGTCACCTGCAATGCGGCGATCAGTGCTTGTGAGAGGGGCCAGCAATGGCAGCAGGCGGTTTCGCTGCTGTCAAGGTGCTTGGATAGTAGAATGCAGGCCACGATGATTACATGCAATGCTGCGATCAGTGCCTGCGAGAAGGCGAAGGAATGGCAAGTCGCTCTGTCCCTTTTATGTCAGGGTTTGGAGGCATCTCTCAAACCTACCATCGTGTCCTATAACGCTGCGATGAGCGCTTGTGAGAAAGGTTGCCAGTGGCAGCTCTCCCTGGACTTACTTGAGAAGGCTGTGAGTTGCAGGCTGGAGCCGACCATCGTGTCTTGCAATGCTGCCATTAGTGCCTGTGATAAGGGCGGCCAGTGGCAACTGGCAACCCTGTTGTTTGGGCAGTTTGAGGAGCAGGCGCTGTTGGTTGACGTCATCTCCATCAACGCAACAATCAGCGCCTGCGCAAAGGCTGGACATTGGCAGGAAGCGTCAAGACTACTCGATGCGGCTGTTAGCCAAAGACTCGGCACCACCATAACTTTCAACTCAGCTCTGAGTGCTCTGGAGAAGGGTGGGCAGTGGCTGCGGGCATTGGGATTGTGCCGCAGAATTGCCATGCTCGAAGCGGAGGCCGATGCGATATCCTACAATGCTTTGATCAGTGCCTGCGATTCAGGATGGGAGAGATCCTTTGCCTTAATGAGCGAGATGCAGCAGCTTGAGCTAGACATGACTCCCATTACCTATGGTGCGGCCATGTGCACCTGTGTGAGGGGTGAGCTCAGCAGAACACAGGACCGATCCGGCTGAGACATACACGCGGAAGATGCTGATGCATGGCTTGCTGCTGACTGGGGATGTCGCAGTGAGCATGTTTGTTTTGGTCCGGCTTCGTCAAAAAGAAAGCCATCAAGTGCGACTTCCTATCTTGTAGGCGCTTTATCGAAGATGCTGTAAGTCAGACACAGGCTAAGCTGTCAAGAGGAGGGGGAGTCTGAGATGTCTGAACTAGACCAGCTATGCACTTGTTCTACCTCAAGCTCCGTGCAGGGGCAAAGAACCTCATTACGCAGATGCTGACCTTCGATCCAGCCATTCGGCCCACCGCGGAAGTGACGAGCTCAGGTGTAGGCTGGTGTGAGGTTGCTGATGCTTGATGCGCAGTCTGCGCAAACTCGGAGTGCGCTTGGCAGAGGTCGTGCTTCTCAGTCCGTGGCTCAAGTTCAAGGCGATGCTGTGGTGCCCAGAGGTACCACTCAGTGAACCCTGAACCCTTCCCGTTCTGAAGGGCACGCCGAAGCCGGCCCCTCTGAGCAAGGACATCGTCACGAGGCTCGTGATGCTTGTAAATATCTTGTAAATGATGGACAAATACTGTTGTGCGCATTTATTCTTTTGTTTTTGTGAGTGTGTTGTGTTTTTTCTCTCTGGGGGAGGGGTTTAGCTTGGGTTTAGCTTGGGTTCCTGCGCTTGTAGGCTTTGGGGCTTAACCTTTGTTTGTAAATTAGAAGAGGGGTTCAGCTGTCCCACAGGCTGTCAGGTTTCCGCGCCTACTCAAAGCTGAAGAAGGCATGGGCGGGATCGTGGTCGATGCCTGGTCATGCTTGGCATGCTACCGCGTTCGCTTCAAGGGCTTTAGGCCACACTCCATGCGAGCTCAGAGGGATGCATTTCAGGTTGCGCTGACGGCGCTGGCACAACAGCTGCCTGACGTGTCTGAGCTGCACAGTTATCACTTTCTGTCTGTACAAAGACTGATAAAGACCACATCCGCTCAATCTGAGCAGGCCAAGGTTGGCACGTGGATAGACATAACGGACGCCAATCCCCCCCTCCATAACCCCTGAAAGCTGGAGCTCTGAGGAGAAAATCGACCTGCTCCAGAAGACCTTTCGGTCGCTGGACAAGCCGTGTGCCCAGAGCACCAAAGAGGTCGGAGCAACATGCAGCGATGAAGCCAAGGCAGTAAAATCAAGCAGGCTGCATTAAGCAGGGCATGTAAAGCTGTTCAGAGTGAGGGGAACTTTCGCAGAGGCACAGAAGGTTTGTGCCAACAACTGAGCAGCGTGCAGTCTGCCTGTTTGCCTCCAAGTCCAGCGTCGGTATTGGAAGGAACGGCGATGGAACGTTGTCCGTGGAAGAGATCCGGGTCCCAAGCTTATCTTGAGTGCAGTCAATGATTTGACCCAGGACCTTGACTGCAAAGACAGCAGGAGATGATTCGGAGATGAGATGGAGTAAGCAGTCAAAATCGTGGAATATTGCCGGATCAAAGTGTTTGCTGATTGTGTGGTCACTGATTCGCCGGTCTTCTTCAGGAAGCCATCGTGCAGCAGGGATTGAATCCTCCAAAAGCGTTGGAGGAGACTGGATGTGAACTGAATATCTTGGCGGCATCCGTGTTGACACTAGGCAAGCACCCGGCGCCACAGCGCTCATATGCCACATAAGCCCCAGCATGAAGATGAGCAGCAGAGCTGAGCAGAGCTGAGCTGGCCTTGCAGGACATCCTTCAAGCGATTGACTGCAATGGCGTGGTTCCAAGCAGACTGCAGTTTCAAAATGTTTCAATACAGAGGGCGTTCTCGTGTCGTATCTGGGTGTGTTGCCAGATGTTTCACGCTGCATTCGTGTTGCCACGGCGTTGCGACGTTCAGGCTCCGGCAGCCTTGACTACACGGAATTCCTCGCCGCGACCCTCGACCAAAAAGTGTACATGCAGCGGGACCCTCCTGCGAATAACGTTGCATCAAGCGAGTCATGTGCATTGCTGTTTGAGGAGGGGGTCAGCGGCTTGCAGTGGCGACTTGTAGCAGCGGTTTGCAGTCCTTGGAGACATGCTTCGGCAGGATGTTTGTTGGGCGGCTTTCCGCATATTTGATCTGGATGGTGACGGGAAGATTACGCGAGAGGACCGCTTGCAGGCTTAGCATCGGGTTGCGTTGACCAGCCCTTCGGGCTTTTGCCATGACAGGAGCTGGGCAAGGCGGGCGACTCAGTTGTGCGAGGCCTCCTCCTGCGGTTTTGCAGGGCCTCATCCAAGTGAGGTGCTGAACGGCAACTCCGTGCAGGAGCTCTTCGGAACAAGCCGGGGACCCAGAGCCTCGAGAGCCTCCAGAGATTCGAGAGTCCTTGATATGCTGGTATGTGACGGTCTCAGGGTCCATACTTACAACAGGAATCCCACGCCGGACTCACAGCAGGAAGGAGATGAGAAGAACAACACAAAAAAGCATCCACACCACATCCTAAACGACCCCCTAGGACCTCTAAACCTCAAGCCTGAGCATCCCTGAACACCGACCAAGGACCCAAGCCACACCCTCAGCAAAACCACCTTCGAACTTTCCAACCCCCACCCGTACCTAGAGTACCTAGAGTACCTAGAGTACCTAGAGTACCTAGAGTACCTAGAGTACCTAGAGTACCTAGAGTACCTAGAGTACCTAGAGTACCTAGAGTACCTAGAGTACCTAGAGTACCTAGAGTACCTAGAGTACCTAGAGTACCTAGAGTACCTAGAGTGTTCGAGTGTGCAGGTGTAGTAGAACACGCGCGGCAGTGTCTTCAGGAAGAATTGAGAAGATGATCGCAGAGGTGGACAAGGTGGGCCTTGCAGCTGCCACTGCCCCAAAATGCTGAACGTCAGCGAAGTTTTGTGCGAAGGATGGCGACGGGGCAGTGGACTTCGAGGCAGACCTTGGCACATCTTGAGGGTTTTTTTTCCGAGTAGTCCCCCTTCCAGGAGTTCTGCGCCATGATGTCGACCAAGGCGGACTGCATCATTGGAGCTGCAAGAGGTCTCATCATCCCTCAAGCTGGAAGACTGGAAGCACTGCTGGAGGTCTCGCGCCCGAAGGCTGCAGCAGAACCTCCAGCCAAGCGACAGCGCCTTTCTGCTTAGCCGGCGGCGGCATAGCCATAGAACACATGTCGCTTCAGATAGATGTTGTTTACAGTGCAACGCGTCCTCACCAACAACTACTACAAAAAACAGCAACAATAACCCCAACGACAACCACAACCACAACCACAACCACAGCCAAAACATACAACCACGACCGCGACCACAACCATAGCAAATTTCTGATAGTTAGTTCAGCAAGCGCCTTGAGGGTGGAAAGCGTGCGCCACTCGTTTCAACGTTTCAAAAAAGCCGCTGCTTCCTAAATCCGGGCCACAGACGCGGTCCCCGTGTCAAATCCATCACTTCCCACAAGCTGCGACTTCCTGAACGAGCTAAGAAGTACTTGCTCCCGCTTGCGTGGGATCGCGCGGCAGTATGCCTAGCAATGCCTAGACTTTGAAACTTGAAGGATGATTCCGCCGTCCGCAGCGCTGGATCTTGGCTCTCCGGGGATGTCACGGCCTTGCGAAGCTGCTGAAGATGTCAGGCGAAGGAGCTCGGGCTGGGGGTTAACTGGGAGCACCTTTCGAGCTCTCCCCCCTTATCACTTTTTCCAAATATGCCCAAAGTAAAGCTGGCCTTCGAAGGGACATGCATTGACACGCATGAAACATGCCAAACTGCGCGAGAAGTCTTAGCGACGAATCTAAAGGAAGTGAGGTGAAACCGAAGCTCGCATGGAGCTGTGTCTTTGCCTGGCTCGGGAGCGCAGGAGTCGCTTGATTTTCGTTGCAGCTGCCAGCAAGCTCAGTACTTCGGGTTCTGTTGCTTTGGGGCGATTCCTTGCTTCTGATCCGCAGCTTTGTAGGTTGGCGCAGCGCAAAGCAGCTTTCCTGGCTTTCTGAAGTAGGAATCGTTCTGAAGTTGAGGTCGCTGAAACGAATGGCTGATGACGATGGGGATGCAGTCCGCCCCCGAGCTGTGAAATTTCTCGCCAAGGCAAACTCACCTGAGCAGAGGATGCCGTGGCCGAGGTAGCAGACTTGCTCGACGAAGCCCTGGAATGTGCCAAGAAGGGTGAAGCGCTGCCAGCCGCAGACCCAGCTGCTGCTCGCGCTGCTCCACAAACCACGTTCGTAACAAGCCAGGCTTCTTGCAGGATTGTACATGTACCTAGATACGGCGGGTAAGATTCTGCATAACTCTGCATCGCATGCGCTCCACAAACGGGGCCTTGCTGCAATGCTGGCGCACCTCTCCAGCTCTTAGGAGCCAAAGAAGGAGAGCGAGAAGGCGATGTCTTGATGCCAGCCGCACATTTTGGTCCGACTCTGTGCAGGTATGGTCGAAACATGAATTTGCTCGAAGGACAAGAGCAAAGACAAGAAGAAGGAGAAGGCGAAAGAGAAAGAAAAAGCACTGCGGCTCAATGGGCCGATGAGTTCATGATGGCATAACCTGGATATCCAATACCTGACTGCGGAAACCTCCGGTTCAAGCTCAGGAAAAGAAAGACAAGGAGAAGGCCAGTGTTGGGTATATTAGTGTATTATGCAATCGAACCCGGACAGGGGCAACCTTCCCAGGAGAGAAGTCGCAGTAGAAGTCGCGACCGAAGCCGAAGCGTGTTGCCAAGCCTTTGCTCAGTCAGGGGACGGGGCAAGGATTGCTCAGCCATTTTCTTGGTCCAGGCTACTGCTACTCTGTATGCTTCCCACCAAGTCTCTCGTTTTTATTTTGTATTTCTCTATATTTCTGAAGAATGGGCAGTCGGAGGGTTCACGACCACCGGCCTTACCAGTACACCTGTCGCCTAGAACATCCATGCGGCCAGTGCACCCATGGTACCAGAGGATCTTCTTTGCCCTAAGGAGGCTTTATTGGACCCAAAGCCCTAAACAAGACAATCTGGGGGCACCTGTTAGATTCTGGTTTTGGGCTCTACTACTCAAGCTCCACTTCCGTCATGGATGATTGTGCTGAGGCCGAGATCGCGACAGAGGAAGAGGTAGCCGTACTGGCCTCAGGAAAACGAGACCATCACATGCCATGTACACTGAACTCAGTAGACCCTAACTTGCAAAGCGCTTATCACATGTCATTGGCTCTTCTTTGGCTTCCTTGCGAGCTTTTTGTTGTTTCCCCGGTATTTCAGTCTGCAAAAACTTTTTGCGGTGAGGGCTCGTGGGAAGAACCTGCCTTCTTACTGTTGCATATTCTTGTTTTAGATTCTTGCTGGCAGCTTCCTTCTGTTTAGTTTTCGCTGCTTTGATCCTTTACTTGTGACCACATGATTGTTGGGTGTTTCCTCGTTGAAGAACTACTCCCTGCACTATGCGAGTAGGTGAAGTGGCTGGCCACTTCTGAAGGGGGCCCGCTAGCATCCCAAGGCGCTTATCAGTCGTTTATCTCAACCAACGACTGTGTAACAGAGCCATGAGGCCAAGGCACAAGCCACAAGACACCCAAGCGAAGCCTGTCGAAGCCAAAGCGCATGCTGTGTCGTCCATTGTCATATTTGTCATTGAGGTACCAGGGCAAAGCTGAGCGATAACAGAGCCACGATTTCTAGCAGGGAATCATAGCTTCTGCAAGTGGTTTCTTGGGCCATCCCTGAGTCCATCAGTTTCCCTGCCAATCTTGGACACGTGTTGAGCCCTTTACATTGAGCAGACGCATGCGGAGGCAGCCGTGACCGAGACCGGAAGGCGGGGTTTGACCCAAGCGCGTCCCTGGGTCACCGCGGTGGGCGACAGCGAGTGGTGCCCGGTACATTTTTGTGATGGTGTGCAGACGTGCAGAGGACCGATCCCGGGATCGCAGAGACCGTTCACGAGACAGACGAGACAAGGACAGTCTCCTTTTTCAGCAATGCTGTAGCGGTATGTCTGTTGCGATGTTTCGAGCTCTCTTAGGCTCTCATTGCCCTTTAGGACCGTGGCCGAAGGCGGAGCAGAAGCCGAAGCAAAAGCCGAAGGCACACAGCTTTTCCTAGTGCCTTGCTGCCTGAAGCCTAGCTTTTTTGTATCTGCATTTGGTAACGAGTTGCTGAGATTTGAATCAACCGCTCTGACAGGCGGCGCAGTCGTAGTCGAAGGCGGAGGTTGTGGCTCAGTGGGGTTAAAGCTTCTTGAGGCTCTGTGCTGTGAGGTTTGTGACTCCTGCGCTCAATCTGTTCTTGTTTCCTTGCCGTGCGGAGCACTACCTTTCTGCTTTGAGGAGTAGCAGCAGCCGAGCAAAGCGGAAAAGCCGCAGCCGGCGGGTTCGAGCCCCAGCCTTTCAAGGAGGGCTGCACAAGGTCACATCTTTCAAGCAGATCTTGTGCACCCCCTCTGTGCAATGGCCAAATTTGCTAGGGCAAAGACCGTGGCCGTGACCGCGATAGAGACAAGGACGGAGATCCTTGTATCCCATGTGTCGTGAAGAAGTCTAGCCGGGCAGTCGGGCACATGGCAGAAACTGGAGGCCAAAACGAAGAGGGGAACTGGGAGGCTACTCTAGATTCGAGACCCTTTCCAGTTCTCTTTTTCGACCATAAAGGTAACTATGATTCATGTTATCATTGGTGTATTGTTGTTACACCATTTGCTATTGCTACTGATGATAGTAAAATATCAACATACTCTTTGCTGTGATTGACTGATTATGCTGGTCATTACAGTATGGGTACTTCCCGAAAAACACTCATCTTTTGTGGGAACCCCCCCATGATTACTTGATGAGCCCCCATAACGCGAGGACTCCAGTTCGCGGAGCGCGAAGCCACAGCGCTCGGCGATTTCTCCCGAGTCCGACTCTTATTCGGGCATATGATGTAGAGTTTAGGGGTTTGGGTTCCTTGTATGTCTGCTATGGTATGCTATGGTCTGGGTTCCGATTTGGGATATCAAGCTTTGGGGATGGTTTGCCCTCTATTCTTTTCCGGCGTTTTGGGTGCAGAACTGGAACAGTATCCAGGACTCGCTGCAATGTACATCATCTCCAACCTGAAACCCTCACCCTACACCCTGAAGCTAGCCGTTTTTAGTTTGTCAGTCGTTGTCGGCTTCCGTGGACAAAGCAAAGTGAAGCCATGGAAGGAGTCCCTGCTTGATCTGGCAGCAGGTCGATGCCGAAGCAACCAGAGCCTACCATGGCAGCTCCCGTTCCGAAGGACGCGTACCACAAACATTTCTCAAATCTCAGCAGAGATAGATGTGAGCAGCGTGTAGCTGGTTGCTGTTGCCGCAGGAGCCACCTCCGATACCAGCAAACTTCCGAGTAGGCCTTGTGCTCAGACGCATGGTGCCCGTGGGATGTGAACTCTGTCGAGCCCGCACTGGCTGCCCCGCATCATTGTCCATTCATAAAGAGATCTTTTTCCGATTCGGAGATTTGAAGATATGCAGGTTGCTCAAATATGAAGCAACCACCGGCTAGCATTAAGCATTATCATGAAGAGATCTTGCCGTTCTTTACTGTTTACTGCAAGTAAGATATATGTATATATATATATATATATGCATATATATATATGTATATATATATGTATATGTATATGTATATAAGAATAAACACATTGCTTAGCTGCAGCATGATTTCTTTGCCATCTAAAGGTGATTGGATATGTCCGAAATGCCATTTCCACAACTACCGGTCGAAGGACAAGTGCCCGACACCAAGCTCTTGTGTGAGACTGTGCACACCGAGGGGGAGGAGCATTGGAGATCTGAGGTCCGCAGTGTTCTACTCCCCAGCCTTTGGGTGCATGCCCCAGATGCGCTGGAAGCCAGCTGAGCAGCAACACTTGACTTTGCAACCCTCTGAACTTAAATCCTCTTTAGAGCCCTACAGCCTAAACCTTATTCCGGCGCATGTGCTAGGTCACCAGCACATGTGCAGCAGAAGCTTATGCTTGGTTTGCAAAGGGCTCACGCCGTGTTCCCTTGTCAAACTGTGACGGAGGCGGAGCTTCCGTTCCCATTCCCGCGGCGGCAGCAGCTGAGGCCCATCATGCAGCTTGGATAGCTTGTTCTCACAAAGGGCACTCGGAGGGTACTCTTATGGTTTGATTATGGCCTGATCACTCGCAGTTGCACACGGACGTGCGTTGTCTCCTGCTTGCGGTCAGAGGAAGATGATGACCCCAGCAAGAAGAGAAAGAGGTCGAAGCTTGGCGCCTAGCAAGACACTGGTGGACACAGCGATCTGAAAGCACGTTAGATTACGGTAGCTGTGTGTAGACTACCCGGCGTTCGTGTCTACACTTGTCAGGTGGGACGAAGTGGGGGATGCCAATGCCACCGCATCACTGCCGGAGTGGCTCAAGGCCCATAGATCCATTGCCGCTTTGTCACGTCACTTCCCAAGCTCCATCAGATGCCAGTCCTTTGATAGTCTTTGCATGTGAGAAGGACATGAGCAAGAATGATCCGAAGAGCGTCCGGCCGGTGCCACCAGGTTGCCGTCCCCGCAAGCAATCTTTCGCAGTGGTGCAGAAAACGTCGTGATCCATGGGACCTCAGTCTAGGATTTTCAGCGGCCTTGTGTTTGTCAGAGCATGAAAGTAGTTCATGTTCAGGCATTGACCCGTCCCGCTTCAAGATCATCCGAATGGAGGGTGTTCAGATCCGGGCGCTGATCGGCAAAGGTGGTGAAACGATCAAAGATGCATGGCGACATTACGAACGGGTAAGTGGGTTGGCGTGTTTGTTTACGAGCTCTCAGACCCAGCGGAAACGGGTCACGTACCTTGTAGTCTTTAGTACTCCTTCAGGCCTTAGGATTGGCATCTAACAATGAGGAGATCAGACTACGAAGCGGAGCTGATATCAAGATCGACCACCTGCCATCGGACCTCGCTATTTCTGGAAAGATGACATGGCTTAGTTGACCGCGTTCTCTTCAATCTGCGTTGTTTTGAGCCATGGTTGGATGTGCAGGATCCGGAAGGCAATGTCACCATCGTCGGCGATGTTGAAAAGTCCGTTGCCAAGAGTATCGTGGGTCCAAGTGACACAGTGGAGTGGACGATGTTTGACGTGGGCTGTAGTAGCTGCCTTGTAGAGTTAACCGCCCACTGTTGCTTGAGCATGCTGATCCGCATAGTCGGACCAGTCAGAGACCGGTTCTGCTCCGAAGCCATCACCAAACGCACTGCAAAGTAGGGCAAGGAGTGTAGACTTAACCAATCAGACTGATGGCAGATTCGCGGGCTGGTTCAAGTTCACGTGGTATGCCGAGGACAGAAGGCATGATCAAAGAGACCTTGGCTTCGAAGGGTTGTCCTTTAGGAGTTCCACATGCCAAGCTTGCCGGACACTTGGGTGTTTCAGTTCCGTGTCTCCTGTGCAACGTAAAAGCTGTTCTTTACCTTTAGTCACTTTAGTTTACCAAGGCAGCACCTCCACCACCGGGCTTGGGTGATTATAGCCCCGGCATGGGAATGGGTGGCCCTGGTGGCATGGGCGTCGGGCCCATGAACACCATGGGCGGCTCAATGCAGCTTGGAATGCATTCAGCACACGGTGACCAGGTGGGTGACTTGCAAGGCACTTTCCAATCAGAGCCATGGATGTTAATGGATTTTGGGATCCTTTCTTTGAGTTCGTTCAGGCATCCCATGCCTTCCATCTCATTTGTGTTGCTGTCGCGTGCAGAATTTTACTTCTCAAAGTTAGGCAGACGCCTGGCTATGAGTGCGCCGATAACGAAGTCATCGTGCCAGCCGACTTGGCTGGCCCCTCAGAGCTCCGCAGAGCTTCCGGAAACGCAGATACTTTGAAAATTGATCTGGAAGGTCATGTTGAATGAAGTTGAAGACCCGTGCTCAGGTGGGGGGTCTTATCGGTCCCTCCGGCTCTGGTGTCAAGGTGCTGCTGTGCGATGCCCGCTTTCGTGGCTGTGTCACAACATGTCACAACCATTTTGGAACTTAGGGGCATGTTCGGCGACAGCTCTTTGGCACAGGAGATCAGGGAAAAATCAGGTGGACAAGTGTCTGGACCTCAGCTGCTTGAGCTTCTAATTTTATTGCATTTCACGCGCTCCTTTTATTCGCTTGTAAATGCAATACAATTATTCTCTTCGTACCTTTCCTATCATCCCGGGATGGTTTACAAAGGGCGTTTTACTGGTTCAGAGAGATGACTGTCCAAAAGGTAACAAGAAATTGATGGTGGCCGCTACGTTCATGGCGGTGACAGTGAGGATGAAAAAGCCTTATCTTCTCTCCTCATAATCCCAGTCTTGTACTTCGTTCATACAATCATTACGGTTTTCATGCGTCATTCCTTATAAAACCTTATGATTGTCTTCTCTACGTAATAATAATACGGGCCAGTACAATAATAATATAGGCCCGTGTAAACTCATAGAATTATAACCGGGCTCATTGTATTATAGTATTTGCCCGGTTAATGTTCACTTCATAGTTATATTATAGCGGGCACTAAGAAAAGATTATATTATGCCCGCGGAAAAGGACCACTTCGTTCACGCATTCGCGAATTTCATGCGTCATTCACAAGACATAGGTTGTACATCACATCATTGATGGGTGTCATCGGAAGCTTATCGATTCCTCAGTATCAAAAGTATCATAAAAGTCAAGAGCTCTGCGAGCGCCTTCGATTCCTCAGAAAATCACCTCATGCTGCGGATGGCCAATCGATGTAAAATAAGACATGTTTTCAGATCCTGGCCCCGACTCCAAAGCTCACGGCGTTCCTCAATTTTTGTGGCTCAGCTCACAGTCCCGCTATCCCTGCGTTCGGGATTATGACGGACTCCGAAGAGATCGAGGAGCGGGTGCTGGCGCTCATAGACCTGCTCAAGAAGAAGGCCGGTGTGTGTGTGTGTGGGTAGTGGAGCTCAGGATATGTAAATGAATTTAAGACGTCTATACCCCTGACTGTTGCCCTCCAAAGGTGATGTACAGTGCATAGTAGCACAGACGTTCCGTGTGAGGGAGGTTTGTGCTCGCATATGCCGCAAGCTACGAAAGCCACGAAAGCCGGAAGGATGACAAGAAGATCAAGGAGTGCGGTGAGGAGATTGTCGATGCAGCGAGTGACAACGAACCGTACTTCGAACCTGAACAGGTTGTTCAGATGCCGCCCGTCAACGAACTTGGTGTCTGGCTTCTGTGGATTGTTCCCTTTTGTTCCCTTGTAGGTTCAAGTGCTTCTGTGTGCGGCTGAGGATGTCAACCTGGCTGGACGCGTGCATCGCCAAGAGCATCTGAGCAGCACGTCATGAGGTGAACAAGTCTCAACGAGGTCTTGTGGTAGCTGCTCGGCAGTGCGCAGGGATCCACTGAGGAGATGACGAAGTACTGGACATCACAGCAAGAGCGATCCGATATGCAAAAGTGGAAGACGGATCCGAGCATCCGGGAATGACCGAGGCCGATATGAGACTTCAAAGAGTTAGCTACACTCAGTATAGTACCCAAAACATTGAGCAACCATATGGGGTTTAACGTTATGAGGAAGGATTCGCTTTTCGGGAGTCCCTGGAGTGACCTTTTGGAGTCCTTGGAGTGTGGTTGTCTTGGAGTGGTCCCTCCGTCATGGTCCGGGCGCGCCGCGCTCCTGGATAAGAAGTGATCTTACACTGTTCGGGGTCTACGTCGGCGAAAAAAAAAGAGCTCTTTTGTGGCTTCTTTTGAGACATTCGGGAGCCGAGAGCTCACATTGACCCTGAGGTGCTGAAGAAGCTCAAGAAGTCCTTAGATTGTCCAGGCAGCAAGCATCTGGAGATCATGTTCTTCGTGAGGGCCCAACCTGTGAAGTGGACTGGCGATCTGCAGATGTACCCGGTGCTGACAGAGCTTCTGTTGCACGACAAGGCGCAGGTACTTCATGACGGGCTGGAGCTGCTCACGGGCATGGCTTTCGTGCAGCTCACTGAGCTGCCCGACGAGGAGGCTGCTGCTGCCTTAAAGATGTCCTTGGAGCTCGCAAGGCACGTGAAGGAGCTGGCAAAGGGGCATAAGCCGGGGGACATGGATCTCTCAAAGCGTTTGGCCCAGAAGCTCACCTACTTAAACTCGCTGTTCCAAGCCGCGTACATCTTCTGCTCCATGCTGATGATGAACACGGGCTTCCCAAAGGCTTCCGCAGCGATTGCTGTTCCGTCCCTGGTCTTGGAGCTTAAGGACGTACTTGCAGAGCTGAAGCCGAAGCCAAAGGAACAGGATCTCAAAGGCCAACTGACGTCAGCAATCGACGCCTGCCAGAACCTCATTGGGAGCATGCCTAAGCCGGCAGCTGGGACATCAGCGGACCCAGCTGCCGATGCCAAGTCCTACATCAAAGGTTTAAATTCAGCCAGCGACTCCAAAACGCTTGATGGCACCTTGAAGATGATGATGACCAGTACTGAGGCTAAGTTTCTGGATGTCGTGCTGGCCAAGGACAGTCTGCAATCCCTTGTGGCCGCCCTCAAGAAAGTGAAGAAGACAGAGATGGATACCGTGCATTTGACCCTCATTGCTTTCCTCAAGTTTCTCAGCCAAGCGTACTGGGCGAAGTAGCCTCGAAAGCCTGGGTCGGTAGTATTCACAATCTTCACACAGCGTTAACGATGAGAACCTATGGCCCCAGTCATGACACTCGTGTGGTCTTAACTGTATGCTCCCTAAGCTCAATGAACTCCACGACACAGACAAGTCCAGGCATGCTAATCCGTCAGGTTCGTGGTGGAAAATCGTCCTGCTGCTTTGGATCCTGTTGCAGATGACATGGTGCAGCAATACATGTCCGCCCCCATTGGCTTTGCGACCCCGAAAACCTTCCTTGACGTTGCCACTGAGAAGTCGCCGGCCATCTCACGGAAAGTCTGGGCCAAGGTCGACGTCTGGGCGAAGATGGTGAAGGACTCCAAGGGCGGCCCCATGTACGAGGCGAACATCTACCAGATGGCCAGTGCACTTGAAGTCTTGCCGCGAGTGCTGGAAGGGGCCGAGCTGGAGGCCCTCGCAGTGAAGGTGAAGGACCGAGAGGGACCCCGAACAGCAGAAGACACCCCAAAAAGGCGCCCAGCCAGCCACATCCCAAACAGAAAGATTCGTGACTCTTAGAGCTGTGCAGTGAACAAAACCCCCATGTGCGCCCCATGCGCGACGAAGGACTTGGCCGATCTCGGAAAGGGGACCTCCATGGATGGTCCCCTGAAGTGTTCTGCGCTCATCAGCCTGAAGGCCCTGGTGATCAAGGACCTTTGTGCTTTCCTTTCATGCTTGTGCACGTCAAATACTTTGATCCCTTCTGCATGTCCAATATCCCACAAAGGATCCCACCTTAAACCGCCTGTAGCACGAACCTGAGACCTCCCCATGTCTTTGGATCCTCAGAAGGACAAGGCCCGGTTGCCGAGCGCCGTGCTCCGATGGGTGCAGGAGACTAGCCTTTGGAGTCTGAAGGGAGGTTTAAATAGGGCCTCGCGGAACTTTGTATGTCGTATGTGTCTGTAAGCAAGCGTCTGATCCCTGCAAGTTTGCCGATTTTGCCGCTTGAGGACTTGAAAGAAGGTGATGGGTCAGCACGAGACATGGCAATAAGCTCCTTGAACGTTGCAGGGAAGAAGTACTCCTCAATCCCATCCAATCCCGAATTTGGTTTGCGACCGGGAAAGAGAAGCGTGCAGGTTCTCGTTAACATAAGCTTGTGCAGTGTGAGGCTTGATCGACGCCTATGAGGGCCGCTCACTGGAAGGAGCTTACGCGCAGATTGCAGACATGAACTCCCGATTCAAGGAGGCTGCTCGGAGCATTTCATCTTGCTGCGTTGGCAGGGGGTCGGCCACAGCTGTCGTGGTCTAAGAGGTGGTTGCTACACTGCATCGGTTTCCCACAGCAAGGGGCCGCGATGGAAGATTCAGCGGCTGTAGCTCGAGGCCTGCGGAGACATGGAGAGCCTCAAGAAGTACGTCGATGACAACGTTTCAGAGCTGAAGGCCAGGTCTTCAGGGTCCTTCAAACGGCTCGTTGTGAATCGAGTTCTGCCTGTCTGTAAGGATTTCATCAGCACCGTCGCAAAGAAGCTTCCCATGCCGGTGAGGTTCTCGTCTGAGCCGAGGCGCTCTTGCGGATCTTGTTAACATGAGTTTCTTCACCATGAGAACACTGCCAACACTTCGGGGCGTGGTTTCTCATGGCCCCAGATGTTTGGTAACAGATTTGGGCCGGGAACGCATTACACATGCTTGCGATAGACGTCATGTCTGGATGTTGGTCTGAAGGTACGTGGTGAAGAAGGCGATTCTTCTACACTTCGAGTGTCAAGCTCCCACAGCAACACGTTTTTGTGTGCTGCCGAACCAGACCACGTTCACAACAGAAACGATGGAATGGTCCCGCTGGCTGAAGATGGGCCTTTCTGCAGCAAAGCTTGGAAAGTCCATTCTGAGTGCTGACGCTTCGGTCGCCTTGGTAATTGAACAAAAAACCCTGTGGCAAGTGCGTTTTGCTAGCTGGCTACCGTTAGGTGTAGCATGGCCAAGCATGTGAGGATGCCATTGCCGATGTTCCCGGGGTCGTCGACCAGGTGAAGGGCCTCTTCAGCCTTTACAATAAAGATGACGGTGAGGACTTTCTGACATTCATCTCGGAGCCCTTCCTGACATCGCAAGAGCAGGACAAGCTCCTGAACCAGCTGCGGGGTGCAAACTTTTTTGAGAACTTCAGGTATGACAGTCAGACCGCCATGTGGCTTTGTGCGAACTGCCATGCCATCTATACCAAGGCAGGGTCGAACCGATCCCCACAAGGCCTGGAGGAGGCGGCAAGCCATCCGGACCTTGAGATTCCCTTCCCGGACCTACGTTTTGAACAGGGTGGGAGTACCCTTGAGGGCTTGCAGGACCGTGCCCAGAACGTCGGCGAAGCTGCGCAAGAGGTCAAGAAGACCACGGCGGCCTGCTGCTCGCTTTTTGGTTTCAATCTCTGTGAGACACAGACTGGAGACGAGATCAAGACATGATTTGGATCTTGGCTAGATCTACTCCCATGAGACTCCCATCTCAGATGCTTTTCCAATGTGCGTGCACCGACTTCTGGAGCGGTAAGCGCCCTACTAGCAGCCCGAGACTCACCGAGAAGGGAGCTCCAGTGGCTTGACATGCTCATGACTGCTCACCTTAGATTCACGACTAGGGAACGGCAAACGCAGACGGCTTCCTCACGCCACCCGTGCTGAGAGACCTGTGAACTGCGGTTCGAACGGAACTTTCCCAAGGAAAGCTTGCGCGTGGACGAAGAAGCAGCGAGCATGTGTGTGTGTGTAGATTGCAGAGGTGACACTGCTTTGGACATGTTGAACGCCGGCGAATTCTTTACATTTAACACCTGTTTTTTGATGAGCAATATGACACAGCTGGGCTTTCGCGCGAGACGGGGCGGTGTGTGTGTGTGTGTGTGTGTGTGTGTGTGTGTGTGTGTGTGTGTGTGTGTGTGTGTGTGTGTGTGTGTGTGTGTGTGTGTGTGTGTGTGTGTGTCTAGGTTCATCTCCATTCTGCCTCCGTCGCACACCGGCGCAGATCAGCTGGTCAGGGTGCGCCCGGACTGTTAGGGAGGTTAGGGCCTGCCCAAGAGAGTCGCAGGGCTGTGAAGGTTTGAGTAAGATTCTGTAAGAATGCAAACTTTCTGGGTTTCAAGTCAAGGTACGCCCTGGGGGACCCCCTTGTGCAACCTGCACAGGTTGTTGGCGACAACCACCTTCTTGCCAAACAGCTCATCCTTGTTCTGCCAGCGCGTTTGCCTACTTGGGACCTTCGGGGCTTTAGTGCAAGAGCGGCATGGGTGGGGGGTTTCATGTGGCAGGAGAGAATCGAGGAGCTGAAGTTCCAATACAGGGGACCAGGCAAGGAGCACGTTCGCTTCTCGAGTCGTAGAGCGAGATGACACAAAGCATGTGAGCAGCCAGCAATCCGTGGTGATGTGCAGATGTGAAGAAGACCTGTTGATCGCAACAAGTTCAAAGCACATTTTGCCTTGGACTCTAAGCATTCCTGCGAAAGGCGGCTGCACGTCGATGCCAGGTCCGTCAAGTGAAGCTCACGTTGAAGATCGTTGAAGCAAGCATGGCAGACATGGCAACTCCGGTCTAATGGTGGACTTGTTGGCTTGGGCTTGGGGGGTGCACCGGGGTGCACACGGGTGCGCTGGGGGAGGGAGCGCTTAATGTGTTTACTGGAGAGGCTACGCTGGCGCTGGTTGCGGCCTTGGCACTGGAGCTTGCTGCGCTGAGTTTTGTGGGTGGATCTCATATTGTGATCTGGCAGAGATCCACTCCGAAGATTCTATGACTTGTCTTGATGCTTGTGTGGCCAGTGAGGTATGCAGCCGCCTATGCTTGGGAACTCCTACCCTTCGCGGCCTAAGGTGCAAACAAGAACACGCAACCCTGGGTTGGGTGAGCTACTGCAGGACTACTTCAGACGTGGTGGTGAACGAATGGACTTAGACGTAACCTTGCACACTCTTTACTCTTTACGCGTGGTCTCCTCAACGACGGCATGAAGAGTAATGGACTCCTCTCTATCCTGGGGGTGGATACAACATGCCACGAAGCAACTTGCATATTTCTCGGGATAGCATTCTTGGCCTCGAGCGCAAATCTATTCGATCCCTGGCATCCTTGACAGCGGGGCTTCGGAACTCGGAGGTTCTGAAGAGACTAGATGGGTTATGGGGTTAACTGGACGAAGCACAGGTCAGGTTTGAGTAAGGGGACCTGCAAAAACATGCAGTCAGCAAGAATAGGTGGGATATTAGTCTGTGTGCCTCCAGCTTGCCTACAGCGGACGCTGTGTCAAGACTGCAAAGACTTTGCAAGGCTTTGTGAGAGATTGTGAGAGTTCCGAGCAGGCCCCTGGGGTCGGAATCCTCGGCGCTGCGCACGCCCCACCGATGCCAATGTCGCCAGGGGCTCAGTTGAGCAGAAGCATCCATGACTTGCTAAGCATATTCCGATTTATTAAGACTGCTTTCCCCTTCATGTTTTTCCGAGGCCCTTTCTCCACAACCAAGCTCCACGTGTCCCCGCTCCGCATCTGCCACCACCTCCGGGCCCAATGAGAGGGATGGCGCCGCCTGCAGCCTCAGACCACGAGACATTACAAGACTCAGACGCGCCCTCTACGTTGCCATCCTATCGAGTAAGACTCTGAGTGCCGAGCACTCGAAACATGTTTTTTGCTTTAGAGGCCTCCTTCGATGCCGCCTCCCATGGGGCCCTGTGGAGGAGGCACGTAACCAGGAACCAACCAGCAAGAACCCAAGGCCTAGAAGAAGTGGGAGCTTGCAGACGAAAGTTTCTGCCAGGAACTTTAGAACCATTGAAAGAGAGAGTCGCCTCTTGGCCAGGCTGCGGGTGCGGGCCCTGCGGGTCCTGCGGGTCCTGCGGGCCCTGCGGGCCCTGCGGGCCCTGTGGGCCTCCTGCACCGCCTCCGCCTCCGGGTGCCTACGCACCGCGATTGGGAGGCGGATGCTTGTTGCACGTGCGTTTGAGGGGTGTGTGTGTGTGTGTGGTTTGTGCGTGTGTGGGTTTCGGGATGTCTGGTGGCTTATTTGGTGTCTTCGGTTTAGCTGGTTTAGGTTTAGAGTTTATGAACGGAAAGTGTTCAGGTGTTTTTTGGCGCAATCATGGGAGATAATTGTAGCTTTTGCAGCACGCCGACTGATCTGCGTCATATGTCTTGCAACGATGTGTAGCCCATCTTGTTGACTTAGCAGAGTTTGAGGAAAGGTCTCCGAAGACATGTGCACAAGATGGGCTTAAGCTTCGGACAGTTTCGGGATTTCTGGTTCATGGACTCCGCTTGAAGTTTGGGGTGAGGTCCGCCTGCGCCGGGCGGGTTTCCGGGAGGCCCGGTGGTCAGTCATGTAGGAAAGGCTTGGCTGGGATGTACATGCCTTTTGTCGGTACTGACTTTGATAGATCGGGTTAGGCCGCATAATCCGTTCTACTTAAGTCATGAAGGATAAAGAGGCCTGCTTTTCATCCCTGGACCCGGCTGCGATCCTTTGTGAGCACTTGCAGTGAGATGGTAATGGTTTGCAGCCAAGTGCAAGCAGATAGCAGCAGAGATGAGTTTCACCTTCTCTGCATCGCGGTCCAGGTCCTTCAGCTGAGTTTGCCCCTCAGACACTGAGGTTTGTTTGCAACTTGCGCCCCCCAAAACGAAAGATCGACTCACTTCCTTTGCTTGCTCTCGAAGGTTTCACTATGCAGTATCTGCAGTACTTACTGACCACACAGTTAGCTTCGCGAGAATGTGAGGATGATGGGGCACGGCGCTGCGCTTGGGGGATGCGGTGCCAGCCTGAGATTAGGCCTCCTGCGTCGGAGAGGAGAGTGTCGCTCTGTAAGTGCCAGGTCTTCCGCCCATGAGTAGCCAAGCAGCCCCGGGGCAAGGTGCCATCGAAGCTCTTGCAAGTTTT
The DNA here is from genome assembly GCA_905221605.1 of Symbiodinium natans. Taxonomy (NCBI): domain Eukaryota; class Dinophyceae; order Suessiales; family Symbiodiniaceae; genus Symbiodinium; species Symbiodinium natans. The sequence goes on along the minus strand of CAJNDS010002784.1, from coordinate 27,213 downwards.
CCGGGCCAGGTGTACTCTTTGCTCTGTTTTCATGTGCCCTGTTGCCTTTGCATATCAATTCTCTCGGGTGTGGCCTTGCCAGACAATAAGCCAGTTTGCTCAGGGCTACCCAGTGGCAAACTGAACCCACTCAAGCGAGACGTTGATTGGGCAGAGCACAGGCTAGGCTTGTATTCTCGCGGACGTTGGAGGTCTCGGTACTGTCGGCGATTCGGGCGGAGGCCTTGCTTCCTAGCTAAACATCAATGAAACTCTTTCGTTTGCTCGCGGTGGGGTCCACCTCATGCGGTATATTGAGCTTGCCTTAGTTCAGTGATGCCTTGGCAAGCCGGAATCATAGACAACGCTTGCAGCTAGTAGAGTAGGGCTTGCTAGGCCTCTGAGAACCCGAAAACCCTCCAAAGCTCCACAAGTACACGATGTATGTCTAACTTCATGAAACTTATGTTCCGGGTTCGATTGCTCCACTTGACTCAGGGCCTCCAGCGCCAGCAGCGAGCTTTGCCAGCCCCTCTGCCTCACCACCGCCGAGGGCTGAGTAGATTAGATTCCTGACTTCATTGCTTAGGGAGTGCGGTGGTTTGATTTTTTCTGTTGCAACTCCTTGTGGCCCAGGTCAATAGTGGCGAAAGCCCTCAACCTCAAACCCTAAACCCTTCTCTCTCTCTCTCCCTCCCTCCCAAAAGTCATGCCGAGGCCCAGCCTCCCTCCGTCGCCCGCGCCCCCTGCCAAAGCCAGCCGCAAACTCGGAAGCTGCGATTTTGACTCCCAGGGATTTAGGAGGTTTTAGGGGTTGTGGGGTTTGGGAGCTCAGGGGTTTGCGGGCAGGCTGGTTTAGTGGTTCAGGGGTTTGGGGGCTGGTTTAGGGGGTCAGGGGTTTACTGTAGGGATTTAGGGGTTTTGGGGGTTCTAGGGGTTTAGGGATTTAGCGGTTGATTGTCCTGCTCATCCTTGGTGTGCATCTGCTTGCACATGCCACGTATTTTCAAAAGAGTAGGCGACATGTGTTTCGTTTGGTGCCTTCGGGCCATGTGCGCATGCAGGCGTGAAGACGCAGGACAGCGGAGTACGACCGTTAGCAAACAAGCCTCATTGAGGCACGGAGTCTTCGAGGGACTTCAATGCCATGCTGCGGGAGGCTGGAGCAATTAGAGCTGGAAGAAGCTGCGCTCTGCAATCCAGGTACAGGCATGGCACAGCAGGAGGCTTCGAGTAGTCCCCTTGTGCAGGCAGCTAGAGCGGCAGAAGCAACTATAGGGCCCGCGCCCCCAGTTTCACAGTCCAGCTCGTTGCCTTTCATGGGCTGCCTTTTTTTTGTTGCCGAGGATGTCGCAGCCTCCCAGGCCGAGTACCCCACAAGCGGGCGTTCCACTGCTCTGAGGCCAGAGTGTTGTGGAGCCTAGTGGAGGTTGTAGGGTCAACGGTTATAGCGTCAACTCACACCCATACCTCAGCTCTAAACACGAGTGCTCGGAGATTGGCTACTTCTAAATGACATGAAAAAACATGTAAAGGAAAGCGCGCCATGGTTAGATCTGGTTCAGCTTTGAGATGGTTAAAGTTCCAAAGCACGTTTTATGAAGATGCCCTTTGTCGTAGTCAGTTTTGCAAGAATATGCCACGAGCAGATCAGTTTCATCGAACCAGTGCGCGCTTTAAAAGCTGGAGTCCTGCATGGAACCTTGTTTGGTTGGACTGTTGGCCATGTGAATTGGAGTTCTTTGGATCTCCGGCGAATCTGCATGTCTCCTGCGGCCCCTTGTCCTCAAACCTTGGCATGTCTTGAATCTTGACGGTGTGCGGCTCAAGCACAGCGATCTTCTTGGCTGCTTCCAGCAGCACTTGGCTCCCCATTTGTCGACATGCTGCTTGGATAGCAGTCCGACAAGTGAGCCATGTGAGCTCGGTTCAAGTGAAGTAGCCGAATGATGCAGAGCCATGCAGAACCCAGGTCCGCCATGATGCTCCAACCTTAGACATGTGGCGCGTGTTCTTGTGATGTGAAGCGAGGCTGTCTTTCGTGAGATCCGTCAACTAAAAATCAAAGTTTACTAAAAATCATAGTTGAACGAGAGGTCTGCCGCACAAGACTTGTCCAGCCTTCCAACTTGTGCCGACGCAATGGACTTAGCAATCGGTGTCAGGTTTGTCTTCAATACCAGTTGTGTGCAAAAACACCTTGTCTGATGACTTGTGCTTGTCCTCAGGTCCGCCACCACTGGGAGATTAAGGTGCCTCGAAGCGTGGAGCTGCCACGCTTGAGAGCTTCTTCAGTGAGCGGCCAACAAAACAGCACAGAGCAGCGCAATGTGTTTCAGTTTTTGGATGCCAATTGCGGAGCAGGTAGTGGTACCTGATCCTGTAGTGCTGCCCCTACACAAGCATGCAGCAAGTGAGAGAGTGAGAGAGAGAGAGAGAGAGAGTGCGTGCGTGCGATGATTGGCTCCTTGTCTTTATAGTTGGTCTTCATCATACTGAGGTAGTAGTATGATGTGCATCCAGCATCGTATGCTGAAGATCGAGCTCAACGATGTCTGCAGATCTTCGAGGCTTGTTCCGCATGAGGATGTGAACCGAACGTGACGGAACAGGCAGTCTTCAAGATTTCATGCTCCGTGTTGTACATGTACCCCCAAGCTTTGCACAGGCTCACTACATAACATTGCCAGTTTTCTCACGAGAATCTTGCCGGCGTTTAGCGTCTGTGTGTGTTCTCTACAAGGCAAGTGGAGTTTGGTTCACTTGTCCCTTCCTGAATCCTGTCCTTGTATGACGGCAAGCAGCCATGCTGCCGATCGAACCCCTTGTCATCCTGCACTCGCGCCCTTCCCTTCCGTCCCGCTTCTCGGAGGCACTGAAAGAACATGCGGACGCGAAGCCATGAGCCTGCTCACTCAAGAGGCGGATCCGACATAGTGCACAGCTTGGCGGCAGGCCTTTGCCTGACTGCTTTGGCACAGGCGAGTGCCCGGCAACGACCTTCAAGTGGATGCCTTGGTGACAGAAGTACTTACATTCATCGCTGTTTGTCAACCAACACCCTACATCTTGCATGAGAACCCCGTCCGCAGGTCGTGGGGTCAAGCGGCAAGGCTTTCGATGTGGCCAGCTAGGGCCTTCTGCCGCTGAAGACCGGCTGTTCGGGGATGGCAGTGTCCTGTCCCACGGGCTTAGAGATGTTAAGGTGCGGCTTCACTGGAGACTCGCAGCTAAGCCTTTCCATGCACATCACCCAGGCTGGACCCTTTGCGGCAAAGTCTACGTGTTCGCACTTATCATGACTTGCACCGCGAGGTCCATAGGCCGCGCAACAGCCAGGTATCGACCAGGCAGTGGGACGCGCCTCCGAGACACGTGGAATTTCAGTCTCGCAAATCCCGAAGCCCCTAGAGTTTCTAAAGCTCCAAGCTGCCCCTTGCAGCCTCCGGCAGCCTATGATGCAAAGGGGAGGCAGAGAGGCCCCTGGGCAGATGCGGGACGGTGTGGAACGTAGAAGGCCAATTCGCCAATCAAGCACAGCACGGGAGATTGAAGCGCAAGGGGGCGGTTCGAGCACTGATTCGAGCACGAATCTTGCCCCTCCGCCAGTGCTTGCAAGATTTGCCATGCCCTGCTGTATCTCCTTTAAGGTTCAATTTGGATTTAGGGTTTAGGGTCGTGAATTGCAAATCTGCCTGCACGATTCCGTCGCTTCTGTGCGCGAATCCTAGTTTGCAAATCCCCTGTGCGCGAAGCTGCCTGCACGCGCATGAGCCGAGTCCCGTTTTGCATGGTTCTTCCAGCGCGCGATCGGTCTCTTCAGCGTGCGAATCTGTTTCCCTGTATGTGGGATATGTATGGCACATAAGTCGAGCAGTCTAGCAGCATGCCCTCAGGCCTCCCAAAGCTTCGGAACAGCCGCCGAAATCCTCCTGACCAAAATGTTCACGCTTGGGTGCTTGGGCCTTGGAGGTCTCGTTGCGTCGAGGCCGAGCTCTATCGGCGCTTGCGCCTGGCGTCGCCGGAGCAGCGTAAGGACTCGGTTTGCGGATGCAGGGTTGAAGACTTGGGTTTAGGGGTTGGGGGGCTTGATGGATGTAGGATGAGACGTTGTAACAAGAATCCTCCCGTTAAGGTCGTGCGGGTCGCCCTCAGCGATCCTTCAGGCACACGCCCCATCATTTTAAAACCAGGCAAACCGAAGAATGGCGTGGTCATGGGCCTCCAGTATTCCTGTCTTTCTTCTTTATCAAGGTTTGGAGCAGTTCTTTCGCGATGGGGTTATAAGCCCAAAGTTGGCCCTTGTGGGCCTTGAAATTCCGAGCCCATCCTACAAGCATGTGATCTCTGACTCTCTTGAAACTTGGCACATCTGGGTGTTGGCTTTCAAAATCTTTGAACCTGAAACTGTGGTAATTCGTATCATGGCAGGAGCTGATACTACGGCATTTCAGCCAGGCGGGGGGTGCCTCAAAGTCTCAGAGTCTAACTACAAGGTCAGCGTTTCTCTTCAGACGTTTACGAGACTGCGGGGCCCTTGTGCCTGTGCTTGAACCCTTGCGCTCTCAGCTTGAAGCTTTAAATCCTGAGCTTCAAAACCTCAAAAGCCCATGGCTCTGTCTTGTTTGGCATCCCGGCTCTGTAGGCTTTTGCCACACCCATGTGGCAGCGGTTGTTCCGAGTTAGGCCAACAAAAACTCGCAACTCTCAAAAAACGGGGAACTCAGAAAGGAACTAGCCTCCAGAGAAGCCAGCCTCTGACACCTCAAGCTGTTGCTTGGGTCCAGGCCCAGCGTGAATCGTTGGAGAAATGGATTCTGGCAAACAACAAGGCCATCTTACCCGCTTGGGAGTGCTAGGAGAAGGGAAGGAAGTACGCGTGACAGCAGAATTGCTTGCAGGGCAGCCGCGAGACTCGGAAAGCTTATCGACGTCGCCTGACTGCAAGCTTCCTTTGAAGTTGCATGCCTGTGTGTGAAAGCTGGCTTGGCCTCACCCCAGTGCACCTGAGAAAGGACGCCTGTCGAAGCCATGCTCCAAAGTACGGAAACTTCCAAGTTTCCGAGATGCAGGAGCGGGAATGTTGAGCCATGTTGAGCCAAGCTCGCCATGACTGAAGTATGCTGTGCTGAAGTGCAGACGCATGACACATCAGATTAGCATATCAGCTGTGCAGACTGTCAACATGGCTGATCTTTCGAACTGACATCAGTAGACTCAGATTCTCGGGGCAGGAATCACAAAGCGTCGCCGGCGGACTGCATCGGGCAACACCGTGGTTGTGTATGTTGCGCACGCCTCTGCTGGCCCCTTCCGACTTTGGACCAAATCCGTGCGTGACCTTCGAGTTGCTACTCGTCACAGACAGCTTCTGCAAGCCATCAAGCAGCAGGTTTGTGCCAAGACGAAGGGCCGTTTGCCAGTGGAGCAGATGACACAGGTCTTCGCGCGAGCCATGCAGGATGTTTCTGCTACTGCTGGGCAGAACCTGGAAGAGATCGGGCTGAGTTTTGCGTCGGCAGTGCCGGCAAAGTACTGGATCGGCAAGGAACTGCACACCCCCCGCTTCCCTGTTCAGCGGATGGCTGCAGGCCTGGAGGCATTCCAAGCACTCTCTCGAGCTCGCGATCAAGTATATCGCGGCAGAATGAACCGATATTCTCTCTACATGTACAGCAGCCCGATGAAGATGGAGGCTGCTTGGGTAAAACTTCGTCAGGAGTATCTTCGCATTTGGTCAGAGGCCGGCTGGGACCAGCAGGACCGAACATGGTGGAACGACATGGTGTGGGAATGCATGGGAGTTTCAAGGTTAAACGACAACCGTCAGAGCCATTTTAAAGCCACAAGGCTGTGATTTCTTGAAAAGTCGGGAGACTTCGGGTGTCAGCCGGCGCCGCTGCGCAACAAGTCATGGCATGCTACGTCGTTCGGCCTCAATTTATGTCGTGATCCCAGAAAGTAGCTACGGGATGCTGTAGGTGGCTGTACTTCGCCAGAGCGCCTGTGTTTTTCGCTACCTGGGCCCCAACTGCACGATCCTGCGCGACACTTCTTGGTAGCCTCCATCTTCGAACCCAAGAACCCTGCAGTCCCTAAGACCGAATGCCAAACCCTCTACCCAGATCCTCAGCAAACCCCCAAACCCAAAACCCGAAGAAGGACCTGCTGGCACGGCTGGAGAGTTGGGAGGCGCGTCGCATCTCCACGCGCCGGACGGCACTTTTGGCCTCGACGCGAAGGCCTGGAGGGGGGGTTTAGTCTAGGGCGTTCGGGCTAGATTTATGTGGGGTGGTCATACCAGATCTTCACCTCACCGTGCGGGGATGTAGCCAGGCTTCTTGTTATTGAGGTTGGAGCCAGTCGGGCATTGCTTACCTGATTTTTGCGTTCGGAGGAACGCAGCTGGGTGCTTGCGGCACGTGAATGTGAAGGACGAGGTGCAGTCTGGAGAGGCCTGGATTTAGGGTTTAGGGAGGGACTGACATGATCTCGATCGGGCGAGTGCTGCGGTCTTGGATGCGTCCCGTCTTGGACACGGGAACGAAAACCATGCCCACAACGCTGCCCACACAATCCAAAACGCCAAAACACCAAGTCCATTTCTTCACTGAGCAGCATGAAGCCTGAATTCCAAACCCATGGCAGGCGGAAGTTGGCTGCGACAGGCTGCTGTCCACCTGGGGCAGGACATGCGACTCGTGGTTGCTGCCGTTAAGGAACTTAAGCGAAGTCATTGTACTATTTGGTGATACGTGGATCCCAGTGCGATGGAAGCGGACCAACCAACCCACACCCGTGCACACTTCAGCGCCGCTGCACGCTTTTCGCCGTGCCCCGCCTCCCAAACCTTATAAATTCCCACAAGCCCAAAATACGTTTTGTTGTAAAGGGTGCTTGCCTTTTCTTGAGACCTAGGATGTGCTTTTTGCATCAAGGAGAAGAGGGGCTCTCCTTTATCATTATATTCCCCAAACTTGCAACGTTTGGGGTCCTCTCGTCAGAAGAAAGGAGGAACGTGTCTGGCTGGATGGGTGGAACCCGGCTCTGGAGCTGGTGGCCCACGGGTTTCCACCCAAAATTGTTATGCTCATAGGCACGAAAGTTAGCTGTTTGCAGTTGCGGGAGTTCTGTTTGCAACCTTCTTGTTTAGGGGGGTGAGTATCGGCGAAGGTTAGGGGCGGGGGAATCCTCGATGGGGGGGGGTCCCCCCCCTTGACCTTGAACCCCCGGACCCAAAGGACTTGGAGTTTACTTTATGACGACGTACTGCGCCAGCATTTTCGAAACAAATGCAAACCCAAGGCACAGACAATTTCTGCCAGGCTGTGTGAGTTTCCAGCTTGCAGCTCCCCCAAAGTTCGAATCCTTAGCTGTGGCAGCTGCACGTAAGCCTTTCCTGCCTAAGAAAAGCACCTGCCGTGCCGCCTTCGGGGCCCCAGCTTTCGTTGGCCCTGCTCTCAAGTTTGTCTTATTCAAGGGGGGTTATCCCGCGTTTTCTTACGAGCATTTTCTTGCGACATATTCTGGCAGTTTTAGGTTCAGAACTTTTTGGAACCTTGGGCAAGCTGCCATAAACGTATGTTCCGGAAGTCAGCAAGCAGTACAGATACACACGATACTTTTGTTGCAACTCATGAACTTACCAAGTTCCTACTTAGTTCGTGTACTCATGAAGAAACATACTATAAGGTACCGCCAGAACCGGAAATTCCTGCAGGGTCGCTGAGCTGTTGCTCTGTTTCTGATATCTGACTCTCTCGCTCTCTCTGACGTTTGAAGCTGTGATGCCCATTGGAGGCTTCTTTAGTTGAAAAAAGAGTGTGGCCTCAAGAATCCGAATGCACCGCGGGTCATGTTTGGCCTTAAGCCTATTACAGGACATGGTTCTGCGCTTCGCGACAAATGATTTCGCGACAAATGATTTCGCGCACCAGCTGCACCGAATCTTATCAGTGTCGTCGTCTGTGTGGGTGCTGAAACCTTCTGGTGTTTGCGAGGCTAGTGGGCAAGAAGAGTCGCTTTTCAGCGCAGCTTTGGGGACCCAAAGGCACCTTGTCGCATGCGCAAGATACGGTATGGTAGCTGCGTCAACCGAGCTGTGGTCTTCGGAGCAAAATTGCAGGTGTTCACGAGCTGAAGGCGGGCGAATCCAAGCCTATGAACAGAACGCCAGCTGGGTGCACGTCTCACTGCCCAGTTGCACCTGTTGGCTTTGGCTTGTGTTGCAAAGCCGGCGGAGGGTCTGATTGTTGAGAAGACTCTCATAGCCGCCGCAAGAAGACACAAGAAGTATGCAGCTTGTGAGACCGCCGTGGTTTGGTCAACAGACATCGAGTTTCAAACGCACGGAGTGAGCATTGTCATGGGCACTTGATCACTTGAGGAGCGACAGGAGCTAAACCCTTCATCCCACGAGTCTGTCATGATGCTGTTCTTCGGTCTTGTATCTGGCTGCAGCATACTTCGTTTGTTAGTTTCTTCTCATGGCAATGGTTATGTAAAGTCCGTATCCAACAAGCAGATATTACCAGTTTCGCAGGGGCCCTGCCTTAGCTTCAAGCTCAGTTCTGACGATGCCTCAACAAGCAGGAAGCATGCCGGGCCATGCCCGTGCCAACAGCCACACCGAACCCAGCCCTTTCCAGCAGTGACTTGCTGCACATCGACCCAGATCCGTCGGCCATGTCCATGATGTTGTCGCCTGATGATGCTGTCGTGCTGCGACGGAAGAGGCAGGAACTTGCTTCAAATGCATGGGTGACTAAAGCATGGGCCTTCTTTGGTATCCCAAAGAGCAAGAGACGATAACGCAACATGGAGCATGTTATAATGTATAAGGATATACGTGTGTATATATACAAAGCAGAATATATCCAAGTATCTCCAAGAAGACCTAAGAACGTCGAAGAATATCTTGGATTATCGCACTTTTCTTGCAATGTCTAAGGCTTCCTGGACAACTTCCTAACAACAACACCGCAGTGTATACATATATATATATATATACATGTATATACACATATGTACTTCGTTCGTATGTACTAACATGCAAGAATCCAGGCGGCTGCCTCGAGTCAGCAGCGACCCCACAGAGCGACTTGCTTGAAGTTAGTTTTCAAGGAGTGTGGGCGCAGCATTGACGGCCCTTTGATGCTTGGCACGATTGCAAATTTCTACTCATCCACCTTCGTGAAGTGTCTCTGACCTTAGCTTCCCACCTAGTGTCAGACAGTCTCAAAGGGGGATGCTGCTGGTCGGCATGTAGGCAGCTGTCGTCAGCTGTAGTCAGGGAACCTAACGGCCCAACGCTCTCAATCCCAGGGCGTTCGCCATGCCGCCGCTACCTTCAAGGACAAGCGTCGGCTCTAAATCCTCGCCGTCCCTAAGGAAGGACGACCAGGCACCTTGAAGGGTGCTACTGCAGTGAGGATGTGATTCGGCACAGGGATAAGTCACTGAACAAGTTGCGTATGAACTGTTGTTTCTCAAGCATTTCTGTTAATTGTAAACGGTGCGTGTCGACAGCCTCGGCCCAGCTTGACGGCAGAGGGGTCTTGGTGTTGCGGGGCTGGGCGGGTTCGGAAAGAGGAAGCTGCAGCCTGGTGCAGAGTCGTGGGTAAGAGGCACACAGGCCCTGAGCTGAGGGTTGACGAGAAGGTCCATCGAGGGTAGCCCTAAACCCTAAACCCTAACACCCTAAATAAGCCCTAAAACCAGTCAGGAGGGGTTCCGGGCTACTAGTACTACTATTACTACTATTACTACTACTACAACGACGACGACGACCACGACGACCTACTACTACTACTACTACTACTACTACTACTACTACTACTACTACTACTACTACTACGACGACGACGACGACGACGACGACGACGACGACGACGACCACGACCACGACCACGACCACGACCACGACCACGACCACGACCACGACCACGACCACGACCACGACCACGACCACGACTACGACTACGACCACGACTACGACTACGACCACGACTACGACCACGACTACGACCACGACTACTACCACGACTACTACCACGACTACTACCACGACTACTACCACGACTACTACCACGACTACTACCACGACTACTACCACGACTACTACCACGACTACTACGACGACGACTACGACTACGACTACGATTGCGACCACGACTACGACGACGACTACGACGACTACTACGACTCCTCCTCGTCCTCCTCCTCCTCCTCCTCCTCCCTGCTGCTGCTGCTGCTGCTGCTGCGGCGCGCTGCTTCGGCAGCCGGGCCGGACAATGCGGGGAGCAGCCGGAGAGCAGACAGCAGCGCAGGTACAGGCTATGGGAACGTTTCGCGGGGGAGCCAAGGGCAAAAGGTATTTTGGGGGCTTGAGGGGGTGGCAAGGGGGTTCCGGAAGCTTGTCAGGCTTCTGTGGGACAAGGCCCACAGCCTGCGGCATCCGATTGCGGCAGGGAGGGTGGGGGGTGCGTTTGCAAATTTGCGGGTGCGGGTTGGGAAGGGGGATCCTGGTCTGCTTGTTGCAGACGCCTCTCCGCTACACCCCCATCTGAACCCCTTAACCTGAAGCTCCAACCCTGCACCCGAAAGACTCCCTAATCCCTAATCAACCAACATCCCCAAACCCTAGCCCACCAGTCCAGCCAATGAGCTGCTTCAGCCAGTGCCCGGCATTGCTCTTCCGCTGTGCAGGTTTCCAAGGCGAACTACCTTCCCATGCTCAGTCCATCAGGCAAGAGTAAGAGAGAATTGGTATGTGCTCATTCTTACCTCGGGCCCATCGAGAGAAGGGAGGTAACATCTTGTTTCCTGCGGCTATTCTTCGGCACCGGCGTTTGAGCAGGTGGCAGAGGTGTTGTCAACAAGGGAAGCTCCTGAGCTGCAGCTGTGAGTGCCTCCTGGTTACGCTGCTTCCCCGTCTTGCCCTGCTCATCTAAGGAAGTGTCTCTCACCACCGACCGAGGCAAAAGCCGCCAGTGCAAGACTTGAGAATACAGGCATGCATCTCAGATTTTGGGAGAGTCCCGGCCATTGCCGCAGTTCATGGAACCGACAAAGCTTGTTGCATCTTGTTGCGTCGGCAAAGGCTATGTCGCTCTGCAAGAGGAGCAAGCCTCAGCACGTATGGTTTCGCTTCACGTTGTTCCCTTAGACTCACCAACTGCACATCACTTGCCTGCGCTCCTCAGGCACCAAATGAGTTTCTCAGAGGTCATGTGTGTTCTGGAAGCGTTGCAACACGCCCACGGCGACAAAAATGGTGTGGCGATCGATAGGTTCAGGACAGGGGCTTCCTGTAGAGGTCGGATGACTGACTCTCTTTTTTCCTTGCAGTTGCATCTGGCTTAGCATCTGGTGCCCTGTGAGGAATTTCATGCAGCGGGCTCTGTACGTTGAGCACGTCAATGATGACTTGCTCCAGAGTGCTTCAGACAGCATGTGCGCAGTGAACCTTGAAGCGCGTTTTGGGAAGTCATTGACGATGCCTCGGATTGCCTTGGTGCTCGAGCGCCATTGTTGATGCATGATGCCCAGGTGCTTATGAGACCTGTGCATCGCAGGGTTACATAAATGTAGATGAGCAACGGAGCTGCAAACAAGTGGTTTTGGTGGAACCGTGGGCATCGCGTAGTGCAGCCTCGGAGCTGTACCTGCCAAGATATATGGAGACAATTGGACACAACCGAGGTTCCTGAACTGGTGCAAGGTGCGTGCAACTGTAGCTTCAGCTCCAGCGCTACCTGTGCTTACTGAGTCCTTGAAGTCTTTATGCCAGCGCCTGCAATGGTGAGTGGTTTGCGTTGGGAGGCACACATGTTCTCCGTGGTGGCGGGCTTGACGGCCGACTCGGATCACACCACGTGCAAGACTTACTTGCCCTGTTGGATTCATGTGCCAGTAGAACGGCTTGTCGGGATAGGGTCGGGATGCAGACCCTCATCAACTTTACACCAGAAATGTCGAAACGGAATTCGGCAACTCCAACGCACGAGCATTCAATCGACCACTAGAAGGTATCAGTCCGTCAAACGTGAGCATCATCGGCGCAAAGCAGAATCGCACAAACAAATGATCAGAGCAGATCAGTGAGAGCAGTATCATATTTTCAGTTCAAGTGCAACAGCTCTTGAAATTATCAGCGCATCGTGCGCATTTGTGTGGGCTCATGTCAGTGCTCACTTTGAGTGGAACGAAGCCGTCGGCAGAGCGTTCTGAGCTGCGATAGAGATGCGTTGAAGCTGATGAGAAGGACGTCGAATGGATGTTAGAAGCCTTCTCAAGGTCCACGCGGCTGGTGCAAACCGTCGCGCATCGCTGTGGCCTCCGGGCTCCTCGACCGACAATCTTCACACTGCACAGCGGATATTTTTGTGTTTTTTTTGGGGGGGTTGTTGGGCTTTTTTGGAAGCTGTAGGCTTTGGGCCTAGTACCTTTGATGTCGGCAGCGGTAATGGGGACCCTGCCGGTAGGACAAACATGAGCACGTTTGATATGGTTGACGTCGGAGAATGTGTTGGGAATCGGAAGGTCTCGGAAGTGGACAGGATATATATGTGCCTTGGCTTCAACGGATGCTGGATCTGACAGGCAGAACCGACTGCTGAATAGACGTAGTGAGACAGCGACGGACCAACGCGCACAAGCCCAGGCATTTCCAGAAGTTCGATTTAGAGCCTTGACAGCAACCCCGACTCCGCGCCAGACCTCAAAGATCTTCAAAGCATGTATCGCAGATCCCATGCACCAGCTTCTGCTTGAAACGCACCCCTTCTCAGCAACCCATGCCGAGGACAAGTCTGGTGAAATTGAGTTTGTGGAGTTTGAGGCAATGATAAAGTCTCTTATAGGCAGGGCAGCAGCATGTCTCGCCTTTGCAGCTCCCGAAGCATGTTGCCATGTTCGTGGGTCTCCTCTGTGCGGGTTTCGAGGTGTGAGCCAAACAACAGCTGCTGGATTGCAATTGGCCGTTTTAGTTGTGTGCTCTCCAATGGCGCTCAGGATATCATAGGGGCAGGTTCAGGAGTCACAGACTCCGGTAACTACGCTGGGACGGGGTCCAGCCACACTGATTTAGCTGAGGACCTCCCAAAGGACTGGGCTTCATGTTTGCAGCGCTTCTGTCACACGAGATGCACATGTGTCGAATACGGCGTGTTGTACATGCCAGCCTCGAATTTTGTTGTGTTTGAGAGGTGGAAAAGAAAAATGCATGAGCAATTCTTCCTGGTTCTTTGGTGTCCAAGCTTCGCCAGTCTTAGTCGGGTAATTTGGGAATCGCGGTTCTTGACGACCGTTCACGGGTAGTGCACAGCAGCTCCGCTTCCTTGATGGGATGTTCGTGACCTGGGCCTTGGGAATAGAGGGTCTAGGGAGGAGAGCAACCCCACAGTGGTTTTTTGACTGCCAACCTCGAAAACCATCCATAAACCCTACAACCCCAACCCCAGGTCCCCAAACCATAAACCCTAAACCGTCGCATGCTTCCATGCCGGAGGAGCGCCTGCAGCGTTTTTGGAAGGAGATGGCCGCTATGCGACAAATGACAGGGTCTTTAAGGGAGGGGGAGTTCAATCGGGGGTCGGTACCTCAGGAACCTTAGGGAAGCTCAGGGAGCCTTCGCTACGTACCCCCCTTGAACCCCCTCCTTTAAGGACCCTATAAACGAAGCGCCGAGAGTATAGCAGAAGCTCCAAAGGGGCTGCAACTCTAAGGATACCGATGGAAATGGCATCGTGGATTTTGGGGAATTCACGCAGCCCGTACCTGAGATGAGGTTGCCTCCAACCCAACAAACCTGCTCCAGAATGCTGCAACCAGGCATTTCCATTTTTTGCACTGTTGCATACAACATCGCAGTTCATGAGCGCCAGTCTCTTGCAGGACTTCCGGGAGGGTGGAGTGTTGGCAGGACAGTACGAAATAGATTCGCAGCCCCTGAGACCCAGCGCCCCTTAGTACAATTGCGGTATATTGCGGTTTGGGGTATTTGGATACATTTCCTTGACAATGTTTGTCGAGAGGGCACTGAACGACACTCAGAATCAAAAGCAGTTGCATTTGTGGTGCATCGCTCGCGTGACCACTGCAGATGTAGGTCTTGTGTCAGTATTATCCACGCCGAAAAAAGGTGCAAGCCGTTCCAAGCATTGCCAGAAGTTCAAGGAATGGTCAGTCACCAGCTTTTTTTAGAGAAGAGGCCTTTTGCCTCCTACAGTTTGCTTTCCCCGCATGTTGAAGACATGAGCGGCCGCCTCTGCCAAAAGCCTGATCGGCAAAGTCAGCAACCTCCGGAGCTTGTGAGTGGAAGCTGTCTGCATGGTTGGGTCTTGATTCAAGAGGTCAATCAGATGCTGCTCCAAGGTGGTACATTAAATATTTTCCAACATCCACGATGATGGAGGATTCCTCTGGAGGCACTTGCCGTTGTCATTGTCGAAAGTATGTTTGCCTTGTGTTCGGAACGGCATGTCATTGTCGAAACTAGGTGAGTATGTTTGCCTTGTGTTCGGAACGGCATGTTGAATGGGCAGGTGTTCTGGAAGCGTTCTATGCGTCGTATTCACCGGACGTGCGCATCGCTCAGCTGAGAGAGATTGGAAGCCCTGAGAGCTTGGCACTTCACTACAAGCTCAGAAGGACACCGCACCCACAGTTCTGTGTCTCGGAGCTTCATATATGACTACATTAGTATATTCATATGTTCTTACATTCTGATACTCTTATGATATTGTACTTTTATATTCCTTATATTCTTGTATTCTTATATTCTTATATTCTTATATTCTTATATTCTTATATTCTTATATTCTTATATTCTTATATTCTTATATTCTTATATTCTTATATTCTTCAGACCTTAAGCCCGCCTTGATTTGTCGTATCTCATTGGCGCCAAGGCAGCGAAGCAACTGCCTCGATGAGCAGTCCCAGGAGGAGTCCCTGCACTGTTTGCGATTAGCTCACGAAAGGCCCCCTGCTCCAAGAAAAGGTATGTAAGAGAGGCTGTTTCAAAGTCTGCACCTAGAGGAAAAGTTCTGCCCCAGCCAGCATTGGCTGTTTCTGTGGCAGGAGATCCTCATGCGCCAAGAAGCAATTCTGAGCAGGGACGCTTCATTCAGCAAAAGTCCGTCCAAAGGCCGGACAAAGAAATAATCCATGTTGGTCAATCTTGGCTCCTCGCATTGTCCCAAGTTCGCAGGGGGGGTTGAAGCAAATTGCCCAACAATGGTCAGCACCTTGCATGCGTGCGTGCATGGTTTAGGAATCATTGTCGGATTTGTGCAGACTCGCAAATGTGCATGCAGCGATTCGGTGCTGCAGTCGGTGGCTTTGCTAGGAATGGTTGTACATCGATGCGTACATCGATACAGGGCTGTGGCGTTTTAATGCTAACCTATGCTTCTTGTGCCAAGGCTTGAGCCATAGCTCAAATGGGGGTCAGCACGCCGTTTCACACTGCAAAAATCAGAGGAAGCACACGCCTGTGAGAGCGACAGTGCACCAGTCATCATGAGTACCTGTGGGTTAAATGCTTCCTCCTTTGCTTTAAGTCTCTCGAAGGAGACGTGCCTGAGCGGGTTGATCTGCAAAGCTGTCAAACGACCATGAATGTGCTCATGAGAAGGGATGTAGCTTGGTCAAGATGTTCGTTGAAGGTCCCGTAGTTGGTATTGACCAAGACTCTGTTCACTTGCAAGACCAGCAAGCAATGTTATATTCTAGAGACTCGAACAGCAGACATCAACGCAGCGTATCAGCCGGGCTCGCAGTTTTTTTCGTGTCGGGGCACGCTGCACGTGAGTGCCGCGTGTGCCCTTCTGCGTGATTCGAAAGCTCGCGAGTGAAACGTATCTAAACAAAATTAATAAATAAATAAGTATAAATAAATATAAAAATAAATTTAAATATAAATAAATAAATATATATATATATATATATATCTGTAATATATTCGAGAAAGCCCGTGGAAGAGGTTAAGAGTGCGACTTGAACCGGTTGATTCGAGCTTTCTGCTGCATGGTGTTTTCTTGGCTAAGCCAAGCTTGCAACTGATGCCATGATTGGTGGCGTGTCCCATGCAACTTACACACATACACACACAGACACAGAAATACAATTTCTTCCACGTTGGGTTGTGGGACGCTGCTTTGTTGCTTGGGAGTCATAGAGGCATGCTGGGGTGAACGTAGAAAGAGAGAAAGCGAAAGCAGAGCTGTTTTTACTTTTACCTGAGGCGGCTCAGACTCCTCGGCATGGCTGGAAGCTGCAGCCACAAAGCCACAGCATTTTACTCGGTTTTCATGCCCCACACTGGCTCCGAGATCAGGCGCGACATCTTGATCGCCCCACGCATTGGCTGCTCGATCAAAATGAAAAGACTTGTGGCCTGTGAGCTGAATCCCAAAGCCCCAAAATGAACATCTGCATGGCCAACCTGGGCTACGATCGTAAGCCCTGAGCGCTTTGTGTGGCCAGCTGCCGTTTCAGAAGTGACACAATTTGTTGCCACCATGGACACGCTGTAGCCAAACATGTCGAGACGAGAAAGCACCTTGCACACCCGAGACTGCATCCACAATGAACAGCTTTAACATTATCCAAAAGAAGCGTAGTGCAGAGAATATCGAGTAAGGAGGAAAGCTCTAGATTGGACTTTGAGGAGCCACAAAGCCTTCAGACTCCTACACACCTGAATTCAATCACGCGAGCCCAAGAATCTTGCAGCCATGCCAATGCTCATAGAGGAGCTGGATGAGGACACTGCCAGGGGCATCATAGTGGTGAGATGTTGGACAAGGTAAATGGCAAACGAGGCATGATTGCCGAAGATACTGTCAAAACAGGGTGTATCGCCTGCCCAACTAATCACGGCAAGTGTTCTGGTTGCTCGTCGACATATGCACATTGTCTGCAAAGCACCCCGAAGCTCCAGAGTTCTCAGTGCAAGGAGCCAACAGGCAGGAGCTACACGTTCCATCATCTTCCCGATGCGAGGTGGCAGGATTTCAAGCCACGGGGGGGGGGGGTGCAATTCTATTCTCTCGCATCGAAGAAATCCATCAGTAATGCTTGCCAGGTTTAGCTCCTTCGGCTCGCCGGAGATACAGCCCTTCTTTGACAAGTGGGGCTTCGGACCTGACATGGCTGTGAGCTTGGCGCAAGTCACAGGCAGTCCTGGATGTTCTGCTTGAGGCCTTTTCCGACTTCCTTTTCCGTGAATGTGTAAGGCGATGTGCACCTTCCGAGTGGAGCAGAAGGCCAGCTGACCCAGTAGGGCTCACAGGTAAGTACTACTCACGATGACGTCTTCACTCTACTAGGGCACCCCCATGTTAGTACCCCGGCACGCCTTACTTTCCACTTCCAGAAATCGATGAGTCTGTCCTGCCTACTAATGAACTCTGTTTCTACTGAAGTACAGCTCTCCTAAGGGATAGTACACCAAAAATGGCTTATAATCTCCACTATACTTAGTATGCATTTCTCTAGCTCACGTTGGCGAGTCGTGCACATATCCACTCGAATACACAGAATGAAGATAATGGAAGCCCGCTGGTGCCGCGTGAGGTCACAAGCGAGACGTTTCAGGACATGTTGGATGCCTTCTTCAAAGACAGGCCCGTGGTGGAAGCAGCATACGCCGCTCGCCGCTCGTGAATCTTAGTCGAAAGCAAGACCTTACACCCTTGTTTTGAAATCCGGGGTGTTGAGAAGCACACAAACTGAGTCAAGGAATTGTTGCAGTGCTGAAAGGTAGTCCTGGCACATGCACGAAGTAGTCCAAAGTTGTGCAAGACCCTGTTTCGGGATCTCGAGATCAGTGTAGAAAAGGATCGTCACCTTGTGCACTTGCGATCCTGTCGCAGGGAGGTGCTCTCCGTTCTGCATTCACAAACTGGCATCCGCGTGCAGAGAACTCAGCTTCATTTTTTCATGGCACACCATCCTCGTTGTCGGCCTGTTCTTAGAACTGACAGCGAGAAGTCGGACATTTAGTGCTTGCTTATCGTTGCTGGCGGTAGCTACTTCCGAGCACCTTGACAGCTGACGCTATCAGGCTGAGTCCGCCGAAGGTGTCAGTCAGATGGCAGCCGATGAGTACAAAGGCTTTGCGTCTTTGCTTTTCTCTAGCGGCTACCCGAGCCAGAGCTGAAGCATGTTGGCATGCTGAGGCCAGATCCAAGCCTTGCACCTTGTAGGTTGTCAGCATGTCTTTCTTCAACAAGCTGGAGGAAGCGGGATGCATTAGCAGCTCAGGCAGGACCTCTATCTCACTTGTCAATGAAGACCGAAACATGGAGTCATGTGGCTGGGAAGGCCATATTCGTGGTCGTTTGGAAGAGGACTGGGAGGGTGTGCCCCTTGCCGGGATCCGAGACTTTTTCAAGCGGGCGAGGGCGAGACATGTCAAGAGCCGGGTGCTTGATTTGATCTATGTGTCGCCTCTGCCACGAGTAAGTCTGGATGCCTCATGTGCTCCTTGAAGCTTCGTGCACCTCTTCCAAGAGCATCCCCAGCCTGCTTGAGTGAAAGAACATTGCCGAGCACTAAGCACCAGGTGAACCTCATCAGAGAGGCCCAGCACCTTGCAGAAGGGGAGTGGAGCAGCACCATATGTTTTTTGAGCAGATGGTTGCAGCAGACCGAGGGCTTGATTACAGACTCAGCTTTGGCATGCGATGTACCGGGGTCATGCGGCAGCAGCAACAGTCCCAGCCGAGCTTCTCGCGCAGGCGATCTTGATGGATGAGAGTGAGCTTTATGACACATTCTCTGAGCAAGACAGAAGAGAGCCTTCAGCTTGGCTTCAGCCATCCGAAAGGGTTCTTGAAGCTGTCGCCGAAAGGGCTGTCACCATGTTGCTTGCATCCAGGTTCCTTCTTCGAATTTTTCAGCACCTGATATTTGGCGGTGCCTCCAACCAGTCTGAATCTTACCATTTCCATTTGGGAGTCATGTGGGATGGGCAAGTGAAAGCCCACCACAGCGCACTTCAACGCATCCCAGCTTCGATGAATGTCAGGTATGAAGATCACGTGGAGGACAACTGCGAAAGCGGTGGATCCGATACCCCCAGCTCCCTTGCCATTGAATATCAGCACCTTTGCGATTTGCGTCGCTGAGAGAAGTGTAGCTAGAGCCAGGATCATGTTCGGCGTGTAGCTCCAAGCTTCCCGTTTCACGTGCGAGGACTACTTCACGGCAACCAAAGCTGTGTACAAGGACAGTCGTGCACCGGGACAGACCTTCATGACATGCTGGAGGCAAGCGCAACGCATTCAGCTCTTGGCCTTGCCTGTTCCCAACAAAAGCTTCGACGATCGTAGTGTTCGGGTGGCCTGCCTCGCAGATCGTTTGACCACACAGCGCTGTCCGCTGAAACAGCTTTGTGTGCCTCCGGCCCTATCGCTGAAAAGTTTGTGGAGAAGTCTGGGGCCCACCTGCCGCAAGTCGCCCCAGAACACCCCAAGACACTCCTCTTCAAGACCCCAAAGTTCCAAGACAACACCAAGAGACCATCTCCAGAAATAGTTCAGGAAGGCAGTTGGCTGTCACACCCTGTCGAACTCTAGACTAGACACTGTTTGAAGAGGGGCTACGTGGAAGCAAGCCAAGGGGTCACCCAGACAGACTGCTTGCAAACGCCCAGTTCATGTTCATGTTCTTCCATGCTCCAGGATTTGCTGTCTGTCCGCCGCAGTGACACTGGTGATGTCGAGGTGGAGCGACTTTCTGCTGTCTTTCGCAGCCTTACCAGCATCTGTGGGATCTTGTGCAAACCATAGGGCCTACTCCATCAGACGCCACCCTATACCTTCTCGTGTCTTGAGAGGTGCTCTCGACCATCGGCTCCATTTCCTCTCTTGGAGACGGCGGCTTCCTGTACCCAAAGGCACGTAAGAGTCTTCCATCTCCGTCGGATGTGGGCATTATTGACCAAGGGTAGCGGAGTATTGCAGAGGAAAGTCTCCTGAACTTCTGCTACGTGATCCACGATCCTGTCAGCTTCTCAGTATGGTAGGTTGAGTTGGGTTGGGTGGCGAGTTATCGCCTACCTCATGTTGGTGAGATCACCAACATTCTGTAGTGGTCACTACGAAAACAGCAACACTCTTGGAATTCTCTTCGGGATTCTCTGTGGGCATTCTGGAGGCACCCAAGGGATACCAGGGATACTAGGATTCTCCACGGGGTTCTATGTGAGGGTGGGCACTACTCCGCGGGATGCACAAGCAACCAACGCTTCTGGATGGCAGGATCGGAAACTGCTGAAAGGTGGTTACAAGATGAATACCGGGTTGATTAAAGAAATTTGATTGAGCGTGGTGCCTTGAGCATTCCACTACGCCTTGGGCAACAACATATTCCAAGCGGCATAGATACAGCTCCAGAGATACTTTACACAAGGCATTCCTCTTGTGCACGTGATCAGGATTCGCCCAGAAGACTATGCTTTGATGTTCCGTAACACCACGACATACTCGAGCCAGTAGTGGCCTTAAGTCCAAAGCTGAGGTTGTGCGCCACGTGAAGGTATGGTGCCCCGATATCATGCTAGTGCGATTCTTGCAGCTCAAACCACGTTGATTGAGTGGGCTGCAACTCACCGTGGCGTCAAAGACCCAACTTGTCTGCTTGCCAGGTACTTCGGTTTTCGGCCCTTGTGGTGAGCAGACCGTTTTGGAAGTTGCTGCAAGCTTGCTGCATTTGTACAGAACCAAACGCATGCCAACGAATTCATGAAATCCGCAGCGACGTCGCCCGGCTTCAATAGAGACACAACTTGCTCGTACGCTCCAGGAAAAGGGCTCAACACAATGGATCACGAAAATGATTGTTTGTCAGGCCGAAAACCAAGAACAATAGGATCGAACGGGGCGATCACAAGCCCCGAGAGAGATCAAATAAGCGTTTCCCAAAGCCTCATCGTATCTCCATAAAAGGCTACGGGTTAGGCCACTTCAATAGAATGTATTTTCATAGCCAGCATGTCAGGAGGCTTTCTGCGAGTCTAGGGCTCAGGGCCATTCCATCACTCAGTGGCAGACATATGTAGTATGAGGTACGTATTGCCTAGGTTCTTGTGTGCGAATCAAATACATGTGAAGGGGGTTCGAAATTAATCGGGGTACTTATTGTAAGGGAATCCCATTCTCAAAAGAAAATAAATTGATTTTTGGAAAATTTTTTTATGGGAATTATTTATGGGTATATAGGATTGAAACTTCGAAATTCCTCAAGGGGAGAGATTCTTAATGAAAGATGATGAAGTAATGATGTGAGAATCTTCTATTCCCCAAAATGCCAATTAACATCGGGAGAGATACATCTTGCAAAGAAGTCTATTATATCTTCTGTTTTGGGAGGATTTTTTTTCTGGGGATTGGGCGCTCGCGGTATATCCCCATAAAAGGCTAAGGGCTCGACCCCTATTTTCGCTCTGCGGCCGCCCTGTCGGATGCCCCGCCTCCTCTTCCGGTCCATTTGGTTGCTTGTGAGGGCCTTGCAGGGGGATCCTGAAAATTCCGGGAATTTTAACGCTTTTTGTCTAAAAATCCCGGGAATTTTGGGAATTCCCCGGAGCTGAAAATTCCCGGAATTTTAGGAATTGTCCGGATTGAGGTTTGGGCTTTCCTTGGGCTGTCACGGCTTGTCCGCTTGGTCCGCTTGGGTGGTTTTGGGCTGTCACGGTGTTGTCCGCTTGGTCGGTTTTGGGCTGTCACGGCGTTGTCCGCTTGGTCCGCTTGGACGGTGCTGTCCGCTTGGTCGGTTTTTGGCTGTCACGGTGTTGTCCGCTTGGGCGGTTTTGGGCTGTCACGGTGTTGTCCGCTTGGTCGGTTTTGGGCTGTCACGGTGTTGTCCGCTTGGGCGGTTTTGGGCTGTCACGGTGCTGTCCGCTTGGTCGGTTCTCGGCTGTCACATGGTGTTGTCCGCTTGGGCGGTTTTGGGCTGTCACGGTGTTGTCCGCTTGGTCGGTTTTGGGCTGTCACGGTGTTGTCCGCTTTGGCGGTTTTGGGCTGTCGCGGTGTTGTCCGCTTGGGCGGTTTTGGGCTGTCACAGTGTTGTCCGCTTGGGCGGTTTTGGGCTGTCACAGTGCTGTCCGCTTGGTCGGTTTTGGGCTGTCACGGTGTTGTCCGCTTGGTCCGCTTGGGTGGTTTTGGGCTGTCACGTTGCTGTCCGCTTGGTCGGTTTTCGGCTGTCACGGTGTTGTCCGCTTGGGCGGTTTTGGGCTGTCACGGTGTTGTCCGCTTGGTCGGTTTTGGGCTGTCACGGTGTTGTCCGCTTGGTCGGTTTTGGGTTGTCACGGTGCTGTCCGCTTGGTCGTTTTTTGGTTGTCACGGTGTTGTCCGCTTGGTCCGCTTAGGCGGTTTCGGGCTGTCACGGTATTGTCTGCTTGGTCGGTTTTGGGCTAGCACAATTTGTTCGCCTGATCCGCTTGGGTGGTTTTGGGCTGTCACGGTGTTGTCCGCTTGGTTGGTGTTGGGCTGTCATAGTGTTGTCCGCTTGGTCCGCTTGGGTGGTTTTGGGTTGTCACAGTGTTGTCCGCTTCGTCGATTTTGGGGTGTCATAGTGTTGTCCGCTTGGGTGGTTTTGGGTTGTCACGAAATTATCTGCTTGGTCGGTTTTGGGCTGTCATGGTGTTGTCCGCTTGGGCGGTTTTGGGCTCTCATGGTGTTGTCTGCTTGGTCGGTTTTGGGTTGTCACGGTGTTGTCCGCTTGGTCCGCTTGGGCGATTTTGGGTTGTCATGGTGTTGTCCGCTTGGTCGGTTTTGGGCTGTCATAGTGTTGTCCGCTTGGTCCGCTTGGGTGGTTTTGGGTTGTCACGGTATTGTCCGCTTGGTCGGTTTTGGGTTGTTACAGTGTTGTCCGCTTGGTCCGCTTGGGTGGTTTTGGGTTGTCATGGCGTTGTTTGTTTGGTCAGTTTTGGGTTGTCATCGTGTTGTCCGCTTGGTCGTTTTGGGTTGTCATGGTGTTGTCTGTTTGGTCGGTTTTGGGTTGTCATAGTGTTGTCCGCTTGGTCCGCCTGGGTTGTCACGGTGTTGTCGGCTTGGGCGATTTTGGGTTGTCATGGTGTTGTCCGCTTAGTCTGTATGGGTGATGGGTTGTCATGGTGTTGTCTGTTTGGTCGGTTTTGGGCCGTCATGGTGTTGTCTGTTTGTTTTGGGTTGTCATGGTGTTGTTTGTTTGGTCGGATGTTCGTTGTCACGGTGTTGTTTGCTTGGGCGGTTTTGGGTTGTCACGGTGTTGTTTGCTTGGTCGGTTTTGGGTTATTATGGTGTTGGTCCGCTTTGGTGGTTTTGGGTTGTCATGGTATTATCTATTTGATTAATTTTAGATTCGCTTACTTTTACTTCTCGATTAAAATATGGTATTATTGTAGTACTAGTCCGCCCTTTCACGCTTTTCAGGTCCGTTCGAGTTTCTCTAACATTACAAATCCCGCTCTTAGATATATGTCTCGGATTGGTACGGCTGCCATGACGTCTTGATTTCTAGATAATTTTACGAGTCCTCCCTTATCGTTGACAAAATCCGTCAAAGTCTTGCCACCAATTATCTGGGAGTCATTCTTATATATTTTAGGATGTGAGGTTTAATTCTTCTCTATTTACTCTGATCTTTGGTCCGTATTTTCCGTCCGCGTTTTTTCTCGATATTCCTTAGCTTCTTTTAGAGATTGGCAGACGTATATGCCGTCGATGGAATCGACGGGTCCCCTCTAGTTTGGATTAATTGATTCGAGAATTGATATTTCTTATATATTCTAATTATTCTTTCTATATATTATCTCTGAGGGTATTGATTTCGTATATTTATGATTAATTTATCTTGGGTTTGATACCGATTGAAATGATATATATATATATATATTCATTATTATTATCATTTTGGGATCTTCCCTAATTAAAATTTCGATTAAAAGAATTTATTTAAGGAAATAATTATATTTATCTATAATGATTTCTTATATTAGCTTAATGAATGGGATCGATCGAGAATTGATAATTAATCGGAGTTTGAATTGATGGATGGATTCGAATTATTTCTAATTAAATATTTAATACGATTTTGCCCAATATTATATATTCTATGATATGGACATTATTCTAAATCCCCGCTTCTTCGTGCTTAATTGGGCCGTCAGCACGTATGGGACCTTCGTATAACTATGACGCCAAAAATCAATATGGCGTAAGGGGACGCAAGGGCGAATATAAGGGCTAAGAACCCCAGACTCTAAAATCAGGTCATCTGTTTGAAAAACTCTAGAATCGTTTATTCCAAACGCTCCAATAAACCCCAGAAACCTTATTGGTACCACGCTTTGTAGTTGGCATGTTTGCCGGCATGGCCAAACACCAGCACGGCGCAAGGCGGGGCAAGGGCGAGACGCAAGGTAACCTTATGGCCTTAGGCTTGGCATAAGAATTTAGAATAATATCCATATCTTTTCATAATTTGGTTCATTAATATTTGATATTGGTGAGGAATATCGATTGAATCCCAAATTAATATTATTTTCGGTCGGATAAGAATGGAATAGAAAGAACCCATAATAGATCGTATTTTCGGATCTTGATGATTCTTTCTAATCCAATCGTATTTATAATAAATCGTATTCCGGAGTCTTGACAACTCTTTCTGGCTAGTTCTTATTCGTAACGAATCGTGAAGAATTTTATTATGGATAAGAGTGGGTCAGAAAGAATTGTTAGTGCGCGGTCTCAAGAAAGAGCCTCCAAGTTCCGAGAATACGATATATTTCAGAATGATCCAGAACGAGCCTCCAAGATCCGTGAATATGATTTATTACGGATAATAAGAATGGACCAATGGACCAGAAAGAGCCCCAAGACCCGGAATTTTATTTATTACGAATAAGTGGAGGTCAGAATACTAAGACTCCGGAATACGATTTATTATGGATGAGAATGGGCCAGAAATATCGATAAGGATGCATGAATACGATTTTTTAGGGATAAGAATGGATCAGAAAGAGTCACCAAGACCCGGGAGTATAATTTGTTGTAGACAAGATTGCGCCAGAAAGAGTCACGAAGATGCGGGAGGGCGGAATATTATGGATAAGAACTGACCAGAAAGACCCAACAAGATCCGGGAATACGATTTGTTATAGAGAGGGTTGTATCAGAAAGAATTACCAAGACCCGGGAATACGATTTGGTATAGAGAGGATTGCATCAGAAAGAGCCTTCAAGACCTGAGAATATGATTTATTATGGATAGGAGTGGATCAGAAAAAATCACCAAGACCCGGGAATGCGATTTATTATGGATCAAAGTGGGTCAGAAAAACCACCAAGATCGATTTGTTATGGATAAATATGGGCCAGAAAGAGCCACCAAGATTCGGGAATACGATTTGTTACGAATAAGAATGGACCAGAAACAATCTTGTTATGAATAGGAATGGATCAGAAGAGCCGCCAAGACCAAGACCCGGAGGTACGATTTATGATGGATAAGAATGGACCAGAAAGATCCACCAAGACCCGGGAATACGATTTGTGACGGATAAGAGTGCGCCAGAAAGGGCCACTAAGATCAGGGGGTGCGATTTATTATGGATAAGAATGGGCCAGAAAAGCCTTGTTATGGATAAGAGTGGATCAGAAAGAGCCTGCAAGATCTGGGGGTACGATTTGTTATGGATAGCAATCGGCCAGGAGGAGCCACCGAGACCAAGGGGCAGGATTTGGTACGGATAAGAATGGGCCAGAAAGAGCCATCAAGATCCGGGGGAACGATTTGTTACGGGCTAGAAACAGCCGCCAAGACCCGGGGGTGCGATTTGTAAGACCCTTGATACGGATAAGAATGGGTCAGAAAGAGTCATCAAGACCCGGGGGTACGATTTATTATGGATAGGGGGGGGGGGCAGAAAGAGCCCCCGAGACCCGGAGGCATGATTTGTTACAGATAAGAATGGGTCAGAAAGAATCATCAAGACCCGGGGATTCGATTTGTTATGGAAATGTGGACCAGAAAGAGCCATCAAGACCCGGGGATACGATTTGTTATGGATGAGCGTGGACTAGAAAGAACCATCAAGACCCGGGGTACGATTTGCTACGAATAGGAGAGGGCCAGAAAGATCTTTAATATATATAAGAGTGGGCTAGAAAGAACCGCCAAGACCCGGGAGCCCGATTTATTATGGATAAGACTATGCCAGAAAGAACAATTAAATGGACGCTACATTATGGATAAGAATGGGCCAGAAAGAGTCACCAAGACCCCCAGGTGCGATTTGTTACGGATAAGAGAAGACCCGGGGGTACGATTTATTACAGGGCGATTTATTATGGATAAGAGTGAGTCAGAAAAATCTACCAAGACGCGGAAGTACGATTTGTTATATTAGAACGAGCCACTAGGACCCGGGAATACGATTTGATACAGAAAGAGCCGCCAAGACCCGGGGATACGATTTATTACGTATAAGAGTAGGTCAGAATGAACCACAAAAAGCCAAGAGGACGATTTATTATGGATAAGAGTGGACCAGAAAGAGCCCCCAAGACCCGGGGGCACGATATACTACACATAAGCGTGGGCCAGAAAGAGCCACCAAGATCCGAGGGAACCATTTGTTGGGGATAAGGGTGGGCCAGAAAAATATTCCAAGACCCGGAAATACGATTTGTTATGGATAAAAGTGGGAAGAGCCACCAAGACCAGGGAGTATGATTTATTGCGTATAAGAGTGGTCCAGAAAGAGCCACCAAGATTCGGGGGTACGGCTTGTTCTAGATAAGAGAAAAGAGTGGGCTAGAAAGACCCACTAAGACCTAGGGGCGCGATTTATTACGAATAAGAGGGATAAGAATGGACCAGAAAGATCATTGATTCAGATAAGAGTCGGCCAGAACCACCAAGATCCGGGAACAGGACTTGCCACGTACAAGAGTGGAGTCACTAAGATTACGAGGGGACGGATAAGGGTAGGCAAGAAGGAGTCTCTAAGACCAAGACCAGGGGGAGCGATTTGTTACGGATAAGAATGGAATAGAAAGAGCCACTAAGACCCGGCAGAACGATTTGATACGGAAAAGACTAGACCAGAAAGAACCTTGTTACAGATAAGAGAGGGCCAGAAAAAGACACCAAGACCCGGCGGTACGATTTGACACGGATAAGGGGTACGATTTGGAACGGATAAGAGTGGGCCAGAAAGAGCCACCAAGACCCGGG